>JAOEHI010032612.1:40245-51195 GCA_025447815.1 Percopsis transmontana | reverse complement strand
CACCAATACCTTAAATAAACACCCTGCTGACACTTCTCACCAGGCCTATTACGCAGAGCCAGAGCCGCTTAAACCTTACAAAGGTCAACCTATTGCAAAAATTATAGTAACGTGTCTTCATTTGATGAAAACAAACAGATTGCTAGCATTAGCTACTGTACATAGCTCATAGAAAGCATTATTTGCAATAATTTTTTTCAGTGGAAGATGTTGAACCATGTTTGACAAGACCATAAGTTTCCCATTTTCAAAATGGGAAACTTTGTTTTTGAAGGCTTGAACAGTTGCCCATTTACCTGTGTTATGAGCCCAGTGGGAAATGTCAGTTTCTAAATACTAAAGCCAATGGTGAGGTTGTGGCACACAAAATTACACCCTTGTCATATAGGTGCGACACAGATAGTGAGGTGTTTTATGTCAAACAGACGTTTTTGGCCCAAAGGCACCACTATTGAGCCATGTGCTGTCTCTATTATGATATAACACATGACACAAGTTGGTTTGGTATCCCTGTGTGTGTTGTCTGCATGTACGTGCGTGTGACTAATAAAGTCATTTCCTTTAAGTGGATTAACATACATTAAGTAAACTGTAAAAATTGTAGCTTTAAGATATCAAGCCTTTCAAGTCAGTCCCTCTTTCTCTCCCGTCCTAGAGAGACAGACAGATTGTTAGACAGACAGACAGACAGACAGACAGACAGACAGACAGACCCACTCTCTCCACTGTGAGAAAAGCAGAAGTTCTGATTAAAGAACGAAGATTCTCTACAGCCACACTCTGACCGGTAAGTTAAACCGATTTCCATTACAAAATTATACTGTTGGCGTCCATTCTTATTTTCTTACTCACCTAAAATGTTGTACATTAAGGATTATATTAGCCTATTAGTGTTAGAATGTTAGAATAATCATGTTAGAATCTAGTAATATCCACCCTGGTCACAGGGGCGCCGCTAGAAATGTGTTGGCATTATGAAATAACTTACTTATGAAAATAATAGTAGTTTGTGAGGGCCCCTGGAATCATTCTAACTTTCCCCCCCTTTCCCCTCCTGCCTGGTCATAATGTCATGTTATAATATAATGTAATTATAGTTATCAATCCTCCATACATTAAAATGCAATTTATTTTTGAATCAATATAAAATAACTACTCCTTCTGATATTGGTCATACTGTATTTGTAAATCTAAAAGGCTCTTTCATCATAGTAGTAGTAGTAGTACCAGTACCAGTACCATAATATATCTATATGTAGTCATATTTCTCTGTTTTCTCTCTGGTCTTATTTATTTTTTATTTTTTTCAACCCCTCACTATCAGACTGGTGAATAAACAAATTATTATTATTAGCATTATGACTACACTTTGCTCCTTCTCTTATCTCTTCACTAGCCTGGTTAAAACCATCCTGATTTTTGCTAGCTTCTCCTCTACCGTTCGAACCATTTTACATGTAACACTCAATTGAAAACTAAAGCGGAGCACATTTTAGAGGCTGAGTTATAGGTTACAACACAATGTTTGTAACCAGGCTATCTCATCTCCCTTACTCCCAGGTGACCATGGGCTATCGTTGTGTTGTAATGGGAGCTGTGCTCTCATTGGCTATTGCGCTGGCAACATCCTCGGAGAGCTGTCAAATCGCAGGAATGCCTGGAATGCCAGGTAAAATGCATACATACATACTTATATTGTGCATATATTGTTATCTGTCTCTGTTATCTTGTTATCTGTCTCTCTCCAGGTATCCCAGGTTTACTAGGCAGGGATGGACGCAATGGAGAAAAGGGCGAGAAGGGAGAGCCAGGTACAGACATTTTATCCTAGTCAACGTGGGGACATGAAAGAGGCTGACAATTGCCATATAATAATAAAGGCGATACAACACCATTACTGAATTAATATACAGTTAAGGGGAAGGGATGGGCTGTTAGGAGTTATTAATAGACACACTTGTTTTTGGGGGAAGTATTCTTTGAACCTGCTTTTCCCTCACTTATATAATTTGGTTTTATCTTATGTTATCTTACCTAATATTAGCGTCGGTGCAAAAGTATGGTAGTCAGAAGGGGGACTTCGGGGAGCCCGGGCTCCCAGGACCTCCTGGTAAACGGGGTCAGAGTGGAGACCAGGGACACAAGGGGGGACCTGGAAACCAAGGGCCTCCGGGAGAATCAGGAGACACCAAGTAAACCTCTGCCCCTTTGGCTACTGGTTGCACTGGTTAGCTCCCAGAAGAACCAGTACAACACTGTGGTTATACATAAATGTTAAAATCCTCAAGTCTATGTTAATCTTATTGTTGTTATTTTTTAAAAATATTATCATTGTTTTTTAGGCCTGTCAACATGGAGTTGAGTTCAGCCTTCAGCGTTGCTAGAGGAACTGGTGAGGCACCTCCTAGGGGCAGACCGATCCGGTTTACCACTGTTATTACAAACATCAACCAGGACTACAACACTACGAGCGGGCACTTTAGGTAACCTGCCTGGATGTCTGTCTGTCTGCATTCCCATCTCATGTAAATCTAATCTAATAAAACTAAAAAGAAACTAGCAATAGTGTCTGCGTCATATGATCAAGTTCAAATGATAATTCACAAAGCCTTTTAGTGCTAAAACCAGCTCCTAAATTTGTCACTCAATGTCCAAAAAATGTACGATTGCGAGGGTATTTGTAATGACAGTAGAGCTAGCAAATACAACCGAAGCAATAGCGCAAGGGTTTAACATTTGGGAACAGTGATGCAGTGTTGATAAACTAGGGATATTGTTTGTTAATTGAATGATAAATTATGATGAATTCATATAAATACACTTGCATAGTCCCACATGCAAAACTAAACGAGAGGGAGGGGAAAAACATTTACAATGTTATCAATATTGTCTGAGTTTTTCTGTGTGTGTGTGTATGTGTGGGCAGGTGCAGGGTCCCGGGGACATACTACTTTGTGTACCATGCCTCATCAGATGAACAGCTGTGTGTGTTGATAAAGCTGAATAGAAGCATACTGGCTACATTCTGTGACCGCAAACACGAGGACAACATAAGACAGGTAGACAGACACATACAGTACAGTAGAACATTACTTTCAACACGTTACCCTCAACAGTGGGTACAATACTCTACAGTATATCTTTACTCTTTAGTGTCAATAAGTAAAGCAAACTTTAAAAAGCAGTCCTCTGCCCCCAGGTAAGCTCAGGTGGCCTGGCTGTTTACCTGAAGAAAGATGACAAGGTCTTTCTGGAGACCAATGAACATAACCGAATGATGGGGACCCAAGCCGGAAACAGCCTCTTCTCCGGATTCCTTTTGCATGCACACTGATGTCTCTGTTTCTACTGATGTCTCCCTGCTCTGTCTCCTGTGTATCTGCTATTATTGATTCTTGATCTGTATTCTTTAATAATCAATGTCCAGATTTAAAACTGCATTAAATGGGAACATTGTCATGACTCAAGTTATAAATAGCATTTTATACTCTGCACATTTCTGTCCTTCTCAAGTAAAGTTGTTTATGCCAAGACTACCACAAAACCCACACTGATGTTATAACAAGAGCAAGGGGAAGTTCACACTGAGCCATTCATTTTTTGGAAGGTTTTAAAGGTATTTACAATCCTCAATTGTGTTATAATGCCACGGAACCCCAAATGTCTGCACCCGGCTCGCTGTTGCTGCAGGGGGAGGGTTAGAGAACAGTGTAAGCTATGAGCACTGTAGTGGGAGTAGTAGGGAGGAGTGTTAGCCAATCAGTGAGGGAGGAAGATGAGTTTACCAAATTTAGAGCAAAAAACATTTTTTGTAACGTGACACAGTTTAACGAAAAGCACATTATCTGAGACCCAGGCAGGCCTTTTCATTTCACAAACAAGCATATGACTTCATACATTTCAAATGTTTAGACAGTTTGGTTGTACATTTTAATGTAATGGCACATGCACGTGTTAAGTCTTTTTAGTGTTAGCAAACTCACACATTTCACAAAAGGGGAGAGCTCTTTCTTTCTGTGCTGCACACAGGAGCATTGTGTACATTTTCTGACAATTCTACTTTCATGAATTTACCAATTGTCTGTGAAGTTTGTGGAAATATACACCATCTGAGAAAGCCTTGTGTGAAGTCGAGACATTACCTCTCCAACCTGAGAGACGTCAATTGAAGTCCAATTTGTGTTTATATCCTGGGTTAAATGTGGTCTTGTGAAGCCCTTTGAGACTGAAACTGGGATTAAGGACTGTACAGATAAACTGGACTGCATTGAAACTGGGATTAATTGCTTTACAGATACACTGGATTGGAGTGGAATTGGGATTTGTCTTGGAATTGGAAAGTCTTTAGAAAAACCTGACTAGATTAGACTGGATGGACCATTAGGCTAGAGAACTAGAGAACAACACAGGGTGTTTTTGAGGAACTCTGCTTCCTCTTTTGGGAAACAGTAAAATGGGGAGGGCAGAACAAAATGTTGATTTTAAAGTTTCGATTTAATATCATATCCCTTAATATTCTATTATCAGATGTTCCCTACAGCTAAATGGTTTCACTTCCCCAGGTAAGGTTGCTTGGGGTAACTTTCCTCTTTTCTCAGAATACTGGAAGGAGTACAGAAAGACACTGTCACATATACTTTTAAAAATATAAGAAAATTAATATAGTTTCAATCGTATTGTTCAAATAGTTCAAAAATATTAACACAAAACTACAACTATGGATTAATCCCATGTATTTGTTTTATCTTTGGTAACATATATAATTTTTTTTCCCAAAGCTTTCTGGTTTGCACGATTTTAACCCACAACAAAAATGTGGCATGTGCTTCAGAATGTCTGAATCATCACTCTCTCACGCAAAACGACTTGACAGTTCCCATTGCTAACCTTACTTTAGAGCAGGTTCAGGATGGTTTCATGGCTTTAGTTAGAATGACTGGAACACACAACATTTGGTGGACAATCAGGACTGACAGATTAATTAATTTACTTCTGTGATATCATTTATTAAAATATGTCTTAGTTTCAGTATTGTAGATTTATTTTATTGTTTATTTTTCACCATTTCAATATTCATTTAGCAGAGGATTTTATCCAAATTGACTTGAGTTTGACAGTGAGTTTGATCCCAAGTAAGGAACAGTTAGGCATCTTGCTCATGTTATAAATCACTGAAATGAAATTATTTTCATCAATAATCACCAAAGACAACCTAAACTGTGAGATGTCTGGCTATACCTGTCCATGTACTGAAGCCTCTTTGATAATAAGTAATTGATAGTGTACAATATATACTGTACAGTATGTCTTTACACGCAAAGAATGAAACATTTGCAAAAACATACATTTATTTCAGTTTGTGTACATGTGGCATGCAATTCACGGCGGGCAGGCAGAACTCATGTTGGCCCGGTGTTATGTCTCTCCTGCCCCAGTATAATATCAGCAATAAGTGTTGTTGATTTTTGAATGGGACTAATTCAGTAATTAGGGATTTGTTTGTCAATGAGGGGTTGGCAGCTCCAATATTTGTTAGTAAATTCAGGTTCTTGATTCTTTTTGGGGTTCAGGTCAGTGCCCATAGCCCACCGTGTGTGTGTGTGTGTGTGTGCGTGCGTGTGCTTGCATGGACCCAAACAAAGCTCAAGCTGCAGGATGGGCCGACAGCTAGTCTCACTTCCTCTACTGACAAGCAGCAAGCCTCCTTCCATCTCCTTGTCACTTGCCATAGTGGCCAGCACATTCATCGCCGTGACGACCAGCTGGAGACCGCGGCAGGAGAGCAGAAAACATGGCGAGCCAGGTAGGCTATTGGTGTTAGCGAGACTGCAGTTTAGAAGCATGAATATTACCGGAAAGGTAATTTTCAGTAGCCATGGAAACAGCTTAGCAGGAATATTGTTAATGCAAATTTACCAGAACATATTAAGGGTTCTGTGGCTCCTTACTTGCTTTTAATGTTTTAAAATGCTTTTATTGAAATATTCAAACATTGATATTAAAGCTGTTAAGCCTTGCTGTTAATAACTTAGATAATGTCTCATTTTTTAAAATAATTTGATTGCGTATTTCTGCATGTGTGTGTGTTTGTGGCCATGTATGGATGTGTGGTGTGCAGGCCCTCTACGGGTGGTTGTGTAGTACTGCAGTACTCTTACTGTTATTACTAGTGTCTCCAGCCCTCCTACAGTCGCCCTGCCATCCGGGGATACCTGGAATACCAGGCACCCACGGGCCGGATGGCCAAGATGGCCCCAAGGGCCAGAAAGGAGACCCAGGTAACAAACACACACACACACACACACACACACACAAATCACATGTGTAGTACAGGAGTGTGTAGTTTATAGAATAGGTGTGCCCCCTAATCCCACTTCCATATACAATACACAGGTGAGGCAGGACTGTCCTCTAAAGGCCAGAAAGGGGAGCTAGGACTTTCCGGCCCACCTGGCAGAGCTGGTCTAAAGGGGGATGAGGGTTTGCCTGGCCCCCCAGGCCCTCTGGGGCCCCGTGGAGAGAAGGGTCGTTCATCGACCATGGTGGATGAAAAAAAGTCAATTTTTTCATACAAACAACAATTTTCATTGCGTTCTCCGACCAGTGGCCAACCAATGGCGTTCAGTGGGTCAGTCTAGCCTATCATACTCAAGTTTTAAGACTATTACTCTTAAGACCATTATTCAAAATGTAAAGCCTCTACAGACAACTTTTTGAAATGTAGTGATGTGATTATGTAAATCAAATTGGTTAGTAAAACTATGACGTTACCAAAGTGAATGCTATCATAGCAAATGATCGATAAAAGCAAATATAAGATCTGGTTATGTATCTCCATAAACATCAGTTTTTGACATCCCTCACGACATAGCCTGCCACAGTCAAACTCAAAAACGTATAATCATTACTAAGTACAAGAACCTTGTCTGTAGCGTCTTTATGTTTGGCTCAAACAATATAAATCCCATTACAAACAATTTTAGCCGAAAATTATAATCTTAATACAAACTGATGTTGTCTATCGTCCAATCAGAGTTATCCGTTCGGGCCTTGGGGAGGACAAGCGAGGAGAGTCCCTCCAAAATGGAGTGTTTCACTGCAGAATTAAAGGAGTCTATTATTTCACCTACCACGCGTCTGCTAAGAACCTGGTCTGTCTGTCTCCCTATCTGTCTGTCAAAAGGCCGTAATCCACTAAGCAAGACAAGACATGAAAGATGTTGGGGATGTCGATGCGTTCTACATCGTCACTGCTTCCTCTATCTAGCAGTAAGCCAAATCTATAGTCAGCTCTAGCAGTTTATTTATCTCCATTACTGGTTGTGAACGCCTGCTAACCTCTGCGCAGAGAGGAAGGTAGAATTCACCAAGCAGACAAGACAGCGCTTACGCTGTTTTCATTGCCCTCAGCTTAGTGAATTAAGGCCTAACTGACTATATGTCTGTCATTATAGTCAAGGTGTTATTAAAGCCTTTATAAATGTTTATTATTAAAATAAAATAAATGTATTCATATTAATCATAATCAATATCATGGTATGAATACACCATAATATATATAATTTCAGATTACTTAAATATTAATACTAATATAAGTACACTATATTACATGATAACTAATAAATATTTATGCTGATTATAACAGGTGTGCCTGCAGTTGATGAAGGGCACAGAGGTCAAACTCAAACTCTGTGATTCATTAGACAGCTTCTTAGTCACATCTGGGTCGGCCATCTTTGATCTGGAGGTTGGAGACGAGGTTTCTCTGCGTCCGACTGAACACAACTCTGTCGTCACCGTACAAAACTTAGCCGACAATACCTTCACCGGCGTCCTGCTATTTCCCACCAACTAGAACACAAAACAAATAGACAACAGCACAAAAACATCTTCAACCCCAATGGCCAGTTAGGTCACGAGGCCTTTTGTTGTCCTGTTATGTTACATGATTTTGTGTTTGTTCTTTTGCTCTTTTTTTTTTACTATTACTGTAATGTTCTGAATGATAACTAGTGTCCCACATTATTGACAGATGTAATTGATTTTATTTCCTCAAATGATGACTATTGATAAGAAAAGTTTGAAATTCTGGAATAAACAATTTTAATAAAGTGTCTAATCTTGAGCATCTACACAAACCTCTAAATGTATAGACAGAATATTTTATCTCTATAGATACTGTACAGTAGTAGACTATTCATATCTTTACATATAGACAGTAGAGTAGTGTATGTGATAGTCTTTGTGTCGAGATATACAGTTTATCTTGACACAGAGTTGCAAAAGTTTGTACTTACCTGGAGTTATGTATTAATTCTTCATAAAAGGTGACCTGGGCTAAATGTACTGTATGTGACAATAATAGACAAACACACACTGCTTAAACTAATAACTCACTTTCTCTTCTACTTTTTCATATGTTTTGAACATTTTGAACACACATTAAAAGCACAGGCTGGAAATTCACAGTATATTATATCATGCTACATAACACAGCACAGTTAATTTTATAACCTCATATACAGGTATAACAGCAAAGTTAATCTGCATCATTATTACACTTCAGTTATAGTGATTGATTGCAATATACTTTTTAGCAAGTTGTCTTTATACGCTAGCAAGTTCTTAACTGTGGTATGGTGGTTATGTACTGGCTAATGGCAGCATCATGCCATGTTTCCTAGAAATTCCAGTACAAACCTGGTCTTTATTTGGGTTTCATCCAGCACTCGCCAGTACTACTGTCATTAAATAACCAACCAATCAGATCACAGTTAACAGACTGTTGACTAAACGGTCAAATTAATAAATCTGTGAACAAATATCTGTTGCATTATTTAAAATACAATTCACTCTGATAGAACTGTGATACCTGGCAGAGGAAACACTATTAATATTAATATATTATTAGTGATAATTAAGATGAAACAACTGGGCAACAGATTGACAAAGCCCTGAGGGATTGTTCCGGCCCTATAGTTCAGACCAGCAGTGTGTCTGTGGCAGACGGCATGTTGAACACTCCGTTCCGGCTGTAGAAGGTATCCTTCACAACGCAGGACCTCCCTTTGACTGGAGAACTGCAGCCCATGCTGTAGTCACCTGCAACACAAATACACACACTAACTATTTCACAAATATTTAAGCCCACACTCCTTTTATCTTTAGTGTTTGCCCAACCTTAGGTCAAATAGTTTTTGACCACAGCCGTAGCTATAGCTAAACTTTGTCGTAAGTTCGCTTTAATAAAACACAGAAAGAGCACAATCAAATCAGATTTAGAACACCATTAGAACATATTTAGTATAAGTATTGATCACACACAAAAATCTAGAAGAACATATAGAAGAATTACATTTTAGAGCTTGTTAAAAATATAATAGTATAAATACAGAACCTATACATATTAGAACATGATTAGAACTTGTTTATCTTAGACTCTAGACAATTCACCTTACCCAGTCTCCAGCCATACTCCCATGATGATAGCAAAGGAAAGTCATACTTCTCCTCAGGTCTCATTTGCCCACGCCTTCTCAGGTATAGGCACCGCCCCTTTTCCTGTCAAAAATGTTTTGTTCTTGTTAGGAGGATATATATACTGCATTCCACAAACTTCAACACAAAAGGGACATGAAAGTCTATTACTTAAGGCCCCATACAATTCCAATTTTCAACTGATATTTTGGTGTTTTTCTCTTGAGCCAAGCATTTGGTGTTGCACTTTTGTTTAATATGGCCTACTTTGATTGGCTATCTGACTGGGAGGTGGGAGGATAGGTCAGAGATGATTGGTTACAATCCAGAGATGATTGGTTAAAATCCAGAGATGATGTCACACCTGGGCCCAAAATGCCAAATTTTACTTATCTAAATTATATCTTAAACAGATTTCTAAATTAGTCCAGAACTTTCTGGCCCTTTCAGACAACACACCTGATCTCACAACTCTAAACTCTAAAACAACAAACTATAGTAACTTGAGAACTATGAGTTGAGTATAAATAAAAGTGACCAAACGTCAACATTTTGGCAAAGTTTGATCCAAATCAGATGACATTACCTCTCATTACATCTCGCATGCAGGTCTACATATGATTATTATTATTATAAACTGGGGTAATAAGAAGGAGTACATAACACAACACTACATGGGGGGTGGAGGTTTGGTACAGAATCTGTCTGGTCTGGGGGGATGCTGGTCTCATCAGGGGCCCCCCACTGGTCCTCTTCTGGTCTGCTTGGAGAGGGGGTGGAGGAGGACGGGGTGGAGCGGGAGGAGGTGGAGAGGGGGCTTTCTGCTTCTCAGGTGCCTTGGTTAACGGAGGGAGGGCAGCCCTGAGGGGAGGAGTAAACACAACAGCTCTAAATGTTTCCTTAAAGTGGTGTTACAACTTGTTACCATGATGATGTCGGAAACGTCAAAGTCGCATTTAACACCCGCGCAGGAAAAATGATTAAGTTGCTTGGATGCACCAATATTTCCAAAGATAGCTCAGAAATAATTTGGGATTTTCCAAGCCAACAGTGGAACTATGAAAGTTTTTTTTTTCCTTACTTTGAGTACGATCTTAATTTGAATAAACCAAGCCTACAAGACCAACCTCCAGCCGGTCAAACACTGGAGGACAGGAGGCAAGTCTATGTTCTGCACCCCTGCCCTTTGTACACTAGTGAAGATAGAACCCCATGTTGGGTCAGACTTATAGGATACTAGCTTGTTTTTTTTGTGCCTGGTTAGGCCTCTTCTCAGGCCTGTCTGGACATGTAACGACCACACTTGATTGCCTCCTCTTATGTGAGTTTTGTTGCACCTGTTAGGGTCGGACAGCTGAGGGCTTCTTCATGATTGGTTCTTTTGAGAATGCGGTTTGCTGATCGGCAGCATAGCTCAGGCCAATTCCAACCTGATGTCTAATCGTCAACTCAAGGCAGGTTGAAGCTTCCTCA
>JAOEHI010032612.1:0-30426 GCA_025447815.1 Percopsis transmontana | reverse complement strand
CCTGGTTGTCAGTGATCAGAGGCTCTGCTGTCCTGCCTGAGGGCATGTGGACCTCACCTACGCACACACACACACACTTCTTACCAACCTGTCATATTGTCACTTTGGAGAAGGATTATAGCTGCCGTCATTTAATAAAAAAAGAGCGGTGTACCCGCATGTCACCAGCAGGTGGCAGCAGAAGGAGTAGTATTGGTGCCCACGTAATCTAAAGCATTAAACTCATGTGTCTGTCTCTCACCAGTGATGTGGCCCTTGGTGAGGCTGAAAGGAATCACCATGTCAAACGGTCTGTAGCCACTCCCATTGATACCATCTGATGTCACCTGGAAGGACAGACACAAAGTTGGACATAAGTTAGAAGCATGAAGGAAGTCTCAAAAGAAAAGGAGAGAATGAGAGAGAGAGCGAAAGAACCACAGGGACACTGCAGAGAACAGTAACCCCCGTAACCAAGAAGATGACCCCAGGAGAACATTCCATGGTCCTGCTGAACTCCTACTGGCTGAAAGAAAACAGTAAATAGGAAACAGGAAAAGGTTGGCGGAGATGCAAGCATCAACTTTGCTCACACACACACACACACACACACACACACACACACACACACACACACAGAGCGTGGCAGCAAGCCATTAGTGATTTGAAATACACTTGTCAAAAGTCCTTAAATGCCAAGGAAAATATTTTACTTCAACTTCAAGTCAATTTCAAAACCTACAAATAGCATATCCATGTGCTTAAGATGCCATTATCTTCTGATCTTGTGATATTGTTGTGACAATGCATTAGAAAGCATAATACATTGCCACATTGCCTGGCCCTAGGTGGAGGGATAAACTGATGATGATGGGATGATGAGATGAAGGAGTGTGAGAGTTATAACTAGTAGACACAGCATGTGAAGGCACGTGTGTATTTTAGCGTTATATTGTGTGTGTGTGTGTTATAATGTACCCAGGGCTGGAAGCCAGCTCCAGGGGGAGGAGCTTGTTTCTGTAGAGACGTCTGCTGTTGCATCATGGGAACAACCTCATCAGTAGCCTGAGAACACGACAGCAGCCATTAACCCCCAACCCCACACACACAGGCCAGCAGACCGTGTGTAAAACCCTGAATTGTGTTATGGATGAAAGTGTTACTCTACACACAAACACAACCTCAGAGGTATAAAGTATGGAGGCATGGGCACTTCCCCAATTCAGGTGACAATAGAGATATTTGGAATCCCCACGCTACAGTTTAGTAAGACCAGTACAAAAACACACACTCACTTTGGACCACATAGTCCATACATTGCCGTTTATACAGCATTATGACATTTTGCTTCCCCAAACGAGGGCTACATTTTCATTGCCATGAAGTGAAACAGACCAGGAATCTCTATAAACCCAAGTACCTTTATATTATTCTTTCGTAACCATTTGCTTCCCAAAAGTGTAGCTATGAACAATACCCTGTTAAGCAATTCAATGTGGATCTAGAAGCATTTAGTTAGACAGAACCATGTACCAGACAAAACTACATTTCAATCCCTCACGCTGAGATTTAGAGAACTATAAAGAATTTACAGAAACCTCGATTATTATTATTATTTTTTTAATTTAGTATAATTACATCTATATTACCGTGGGAGCATCCATTATTTGTGAAAACGTGTTATTTTCATCTCTCACACCAGGACACCATCACCAGAACCGCGAAGCACAAGTGCATTTCTCACCAGGACTTTGAAGGGACTGCGGGGGATGTCCTGCCCTCCGAAGCGGACGTAGATCACATAGTTCCCGGGGACTTGGGTGGTGTAGAAGATGTCAAAGGTCCCGTCTTCGTTCTCCATCACCTCGGCCTCCACCTCGCTTCCATCGGGCTGCACCACGACACAGCACACCTTCCCCTTCCCGGCGCCCTGAGCGTTGACCACCAGGCCCAGCTCCTCACCAATGGCAACCCTGGGACCCACCCCCGGCCCTGGATAAAAGGTTTGGTCCCTCAGTTCATCAAGTGATAAATCGGTTATATACAGTCGTGAATACATACTGTAAAACTACTGTTGTAATGATACACGGTACACTGGTATCTCTCTCACACAGACACAAGTGTGCCACACCGTGTGCATTGCATATGAAGTAGATGTAATGGATACACAATACTGACCGGTGACGGTACACTTGCTGGCGTCACCGGTGGCCGCGGCACGGACGCGGTATGGCGAGGCAGGAATCTCGTCTCCGCCGTATTTGATGACCACGCTGTAGCGACCCGCCCTGTCCGGTACATACGACACGCTGTGCGTCCCGTCACCGTTGTCAAGGATGCGGGTTGGCTTGGCTTTACCATCCTGGTCCTGAGGGAGGGAGGAAGGATGGAGGTTTTCTTCCAGTGTTTTTGTGGACACACAGTATTGGTGTGTCAAGTGAGCATTGCAATTTCAAGAAGGAAACGAATGCAGCAGCGCGGTTCTCTCAGGTCAGAGAAACATGCGCCAAACAAGCCAAGTATAAGACAGCTAGGCACTACACTTCACTGTCCACCAATCGTCGCGCTCAAAACGGTGAAGAGCATTATATTCAAATGACTTTACTCAACAACAATTTTGTCCGAATTCCAAGTCGGTATTTCAGGTAAGATCTCTCTAGAGTTTTCCTAATATAAATATTGTTTTACAAACGTCTATTTAAAGCACTCTATAGCTTTTATGTTATAAAATGAGAGGAACAAGTAGGTTACTGTAACGTCATAAATTATTCATTTGTTTGCTAGACCTAGCTGTCGGACCTGCCTGTAGCTTGTTAAACATATTTGCTAAGTAAATAAACACAACTTCGTCATTTATAAAGGTTTATGAAGACCTTATTCCAAGGGATTTGTGTATCCAACATTTTTTCCCAGCCATCTAAAATCTTGTATGGTATGGCAATTAAGTTCTTTGTTATTAAATAAAATGTGTACATTTGTTTTGTTCTGTTCGTTTCTTTCAAAGTGCAACGTGGGCCTGCTCAGCCCTTTGAGACAGTCATGTGATAGAGGGCTACGCTCGTGCACGAGACTCACGGTCACGTGCACGCTCAGAGGGGCGTGGCCTGCATCTGTAGTGTTGACAGTGAAGTCTGCAGGCAGGCTGGCAGGCAGCCCGTTGTTCAGACCGGGACCGCTGGCACGCACCTTGCTGGCGTCATAGGTGGGCAGAACCCGTAGCCTGAATGGACTGGCACACACACACACACACGGACAAACTCACAAAGTGCCCTCAAAAGCATGAAAAACACAGCTTTGTGTCTTGTGTAGCTGTGTGTGTGTGTGTGTGTGCGGTTCTACCTGTTTGGTACTTCCTGCTCTGCGTATTTGACGGCTACAGAGTACTGCCCCTCTACAGACGGAGTGTAACACACTGTGTGTGTCCCATCTCCGTTGTCTGTCACCTGTACAGGTTCAGCAACACCTGTGTACGTACACACACACACACACACAACTAACTATACTATACTATAAACTAACATCAAGCAGATTCTATCTATACGATTATGAACATTATGTAGAGTAGGTTTTAGGTGAGCTCACCTTTAGGAGCAGTCACTGCGACAGCCAGCGGAGCCACCCCAGCCTTGCTGCTGTCTACAGTGAAGGATTGTGGGATATTAGCTCTGACCCCGGATGCCACGCCAGGCCCAGAGACCTTGACCTTGTTAGAGTCCACAACGTCCTTCACCGTGACCTTGAAGGGACTCCCTGGAATGAGGAGAACAGTCCAGATTATCTGTACGGCCCCGACTCCCAGTACTCATTTGTTTTAAACCAGTCTAAGAGAACAGTAAGCCAACAGTCTAACAGCTGAACGGTGACTCGGCTTAAGTGTGAAACAGCACTCATTAAACAGCACTCATTAAACAAGGAGTCTCCAGAAAACAGCTGTCAGTGAAATGTTCCTTTAACAAGGCCACAAACTGAGCACTTCCTGGGGGAAGTCCATTAAACTCCACCGCATGTTGTAAAGACAGCCACATGTCTAAAGGCCGCATCATTAAATTAGCCTAGTAATGCCCCTCAAACCAAACGGGATTGTGAAGACAAAGAGATCATTTTCTTTCATACATATGTAGCTAGTAGCACCAATACACAGATGTTTCAGGAGCCTCCTGCTGTTGGTTTACGTCTATAGAAAATGTTTGAAGTGGAGTTTCTACTCAAAACAATTGCACATAAAATCATGCTGAGATTGTCTGTTATTATTGTGTTAGGCTTATAAAAATAAAAATCTTCCGACCACTCCATTACGGCTAATGTAGGTATTAAATCCAGTCACACACAAAACAAGAAGCATTTTCTCATTGGAAGTAAAACTATAATCTTGAGAGGGGTTGTTAAAGCGCCTCACCGGGGATGTGCTGTCCTCCATAGGTGATGTTGACGTCATACAGGCCAGCAGTGAAGGGGACGTACTCCACACTGCAGCTTCCATCTTTGTTGTCTTTACAAGACATCCTGGACTCCGAGGGGCCCTCAACAGTAATGCCCAGGCCCCCAATACCGGCCCCTCTACACAAACAAACAATGCTGGATTAGAAAGACAGACAAACAGGCAGCGAGAGACATTTTCTATTCTTTAAGAAGAACCTTACCTCCAGGGTAAGGCGATATGGTGAGATAAGACACGACAAGGCAACACAAGGTACGATATCACTTTATTCCCCGTTTCCCCAAGGGGAATTCAGTAATATATATAATAAGTAACACATAGCCTATAGTATGTACCATCTACCATGTTCTGTAGCCTATGCCAGTAGGCTACAGAACACAGCCTCTCTGCTGCACCGCTGGTATAAGCCCTGACCTGGTAATGATGTCAAAGTTGTTGGTTTTGTCCGTCAGAGCCTGTTCTAGTCCCGGGCCGGTCACCTTGACGCGGCTGGGGTCGCAGCCCTCCTTCACCGTGACCCTGAACGGGCTGTTAGGGACCAGAGTGTCGTCGTACAAAACCTGCACACTGTGGACACCTGGAACACACACACAAATTATACCGGTTGTTCCAGAACTTTGTGCCGCAGCTCAACAGGAAAAACGAGGCAGTAGCACTGGCAGGGTTAGGGGTTCTACTCCCCGGAATAGAGCAAGGCACTTCTATTCTTTGAGAAAAAATAAATAAAAAAAAAAATAGTATCTAAGAGTATCTTAGTAATTGCTACCATCAGCGTTACCATTCTCATAAGGAGTGTATTCCACGGTGTACGTTCCGTCTTTGTTGTCTTTCACAGAGCAGTCAGTCTTGGTGCCGGAGGGGTTGGTGATCTCTGCCCTTACATGGTCTCCTCCTCGGCGGCTCAGAGAACGGGCATCGACCGTGAATTCAGTGGTGGCTTCTCTAAACACACCTGGAGGAGAACAGGGGATTCATTTAGCTTAAATTCCTTAGATTTCTGTTTGTTTTGTTTGTTTTTGGGCCACAATGTTGTTTCCATTTGTATTTTGACTGATTGCTGGTGCCTACATGTTTAATTAGTCAATTTCGTTTTAGTTAACCAGACAGTTGAGCATGGCTTAGTGGTGTTAGTATAGTTTTGTTTTTGTGCAAGTGATTTAGTTTAGATGACCTTGTCTGTCCACTCCAGGTCCAGACACCTTGACCCCTGATGTGTCCACAGCCGGCTCCACCTTCACCTTGGCAGGGAAGCCCGGCACGGCCTGGCCTCCGTACTTCAGCAGAAGGGTGTACATGCCAGCCGTCAGAGGGACGTAGGTCACCGTATAGGTCCCGTCCTTGTTATCCACGACCTCGGTTTGAGCCTTCACACCTGCATAGTGTGAAAACATGGGGAAATATTTTAAACTTGCTACCTAAACAACTACATTGTGCGTTAGATCCTAAGTTAAGACAATATCTAATCAATGTTAAGCAACATTCTTTATTTATACTACTACTATATTAGTGTGGGTTGTTGTGTGTGCCGGTCTCACCAGGTCCTGCAGGACTAGTGGGTTCTGGTAAGGCCTCCATGCTGAGCTTGCCTGGTCCGGCTCTAGAACAGTCCACTTTCAGGACGCTGGTCTCCCCAACCTGCAGATAAAGAGGGCGACAGAGATGCCTTAAGACCGGGAGGATAAGCCCTTGGGAGAGGCTCCTGAAAACCCACAACTTCACCACCCACAAAAAGCACCTAGGTTGTAAAGACAAACCGGATTTGACCTCCTGGTTAGAACAGATCCAAACTCTTCTCACCTTGGCGCTCTTGAGTCCCGCCCCCGAGGTCACGACCTTGGAGGGATCAAAGGGCATCTGGATGTCAGCTCGGAACGGCGAGCCGGGGATGTGGACCTCCTCGAAAAGGATGTTGACCAGGTATTCTCCGGGCTCCGTCGGCAGGTAGGACACCGAACATGTTCCGTCTCCGTTGTCGGAACACTCGATCTTGGCCTCGGTGGGACCCTCCACTGTCAGACCCAGACCTCCGGTACCGGCCCCCTTGGTGTCGATGCTGAACTCAGCTGGGCTTCCAACCAGGCCACCCTTCAAGCCAGGTCCAAGCGCCTTCACCTGCAGTGACACAGGAGGCGTTAAGGCCCAAGTCTATTTTCCAGACAGGCACGTTTTTGTGGACGATGCACGTAAATTTCTTCACGGGGATGTGGACCTGCAAAATTGTGCATCCGCACGGACCTGTGCGTGTTCACAGCGCATGTGCGACACGCCAGAGCCCTACTCCTGCTAAGCCCAAATAGTGTGCAAACATTGCTGCCAAGTCTTCCAAGCATATAAAAAATAAACAAATCTCTTAATTACACCAATATTCTGCATTGTGCTGATAGAAAAAGTATATATAAAAGATCGCTGATTGTATTGTCGCTGTCTGAACAACCAGGAAATGCCCTCATCTAGAGAAACCCATGAGGAGTGATAAGTTGTAGTCTTGGTTAATGTTCAAGGCACTTAAAAATGTGTATTTTCAGCGAATCTGTACATTCCGCCAATATTGTGCTTGTGAAACGTAGCTATAAAAAGGTCATTAATTCCAAAGCACTGTGGTGTGTAGGCTAGAGGCCTCAAGGCCACAAGATGCTTTAAGGAGCCCGAACACTGGTCCGCGTTGCGCGAGTCCAACGCATTTATTGAGCATTAGCACACCAATCGATATAATCACGTAGATTTGACCTAACCCAACTGAATTCTGGTTCAATGCTGTACCTTGCTGGGGTCTGGGGGTAGCTGTGCCTCCACAGGGAAGGGGCTACCAGGGATGGGGTGTCCATCGTAGGAGACGTTGACAGCATAGGCGCCCTCTTCTGGTGGCGTGTAGCGCACCATGCTGCAGCCAGCCTTTCTGGGCTGTGGCTCCACAAAGCAGGGCACCGCCCGCTGACTGGGGGACATCTAGCACAGAGAAACAAATGCACTTTTTTAATATAAATAAATGTGTGTTTGGCTGATATTTATATTATATTCATTATGCAAGGCATGTAGTTATTTAATCTTCACAGCACATTCACGTAGTGGCATGGAGCTTCAAACAAAGCCTTTACTCAATGCTTAATATAAAGTGCAGCAAAGTGTTCATAGAGATGAGACTAAATATAAAATATAACACTTACTACTGCCACCTCTAGGCGACCCTGGCCTCCTGCCTTTTTGGAGTCCACCGTGAACTTCTGCTCCTGTCCTACTTCCACTCCTAGGAGAGTGAGAGAGAAATTAGAATATCGTAAAACAAAAACAAAATAATAATAAAAGGCAGCATTAAGAAAAAAATGTAATCCATAATCATGGTTTATTACTATAATTTGTAACAGACTGGGTTGGGTTCAGTGTGAGATTAAACTGTACATTTATTCATTTATGAACCCTCTCAGTATTCTGAGGCAATGTGCTTTTAACACTTTAATGCACTTATTTTTTTGCATGTTGCTATATATGCCATGTTATGTTCTTAATAACCACAATAGTGGTTCATCTAATGGACAGACAGACAGACATGTCCTTACTGGCATCCATTGTGTCCACAGTGACCTGGCTCAGGTCTAGAGGGGCTGCAACCCCGATGGAGAATGGGCTGTTGGGGATGGGGTCTCCCCCGTACGTCACAATGATGTCCATTGACCCCTACACAGGACACACACATTTCTTTACCTAATGTGTCCAGGGGCGGAGATACAAGCTAGGAACTACTGTATAGTATTTTATTGAACCACACAAATTAGTAATAATACAAACGAATAATAAAACTACATTTGAAATTAAGCTAGATTTAATAAACTATAATAATTAATAACTAGATTCAATAATAATATGGACTACTAATAATAATAAACACTGCTTTTACCTGTTGTGTGGGTGTGTACTTGACAGTGTGGGAGTAGTCATAATTGTCGATGATGTCGAAATCCTGGACAGGAGACTCTTTCTCGGTCCCAGAGAAGGAAACATTGACTGGAGCTTTTCCTGCTCCTTTGGTGAAAACTGTGAAATGAGTCGGTTTACCGCTCTCCACCCCTAGAAAGAGAGATAAAGAAAGAGCACACGACTTTGTTCAAGTTTATTAGGCATAACTTAAGAATTGAAGTAGTCAAGTGTAATTTTGTATGTTTGACCACAAGGGGTTAGGGTTGAGCAAAAATTAGCTCTTTGTGTGCATTTCTCACCAGTGCGGGCCAGTCCAGGCCCTTCCGCCTTGACCTTTGAGCCATCATGGGAAGGTTCAATTTTGACCCGGAAGGGACTCTGAGAGACTTCCTGTAGGGACAGGAAACAGATTCAACTACTGGGTCTATTGGGAGCTGGGACACATTTGTTAACGTGTTCTTTGGTTTGTGTGCATGACTATATATTTTGGTGTGCGTTTTTGTATTTGTACCTTATCACCAAAGAGGACTTTAACAGTCAGCCGACCAGCAGAGGGCGGTGTGTATTTTACGGTGATGGTGTCGTTGGCGTTGGGAATAATGTCAAAGTCTACATCCTCCTCGTTAGGACCCAGCATGTTGGCATCACACTTAATACCAACACTGACCTCGCCTACACACACGGGAAGACAGATTGAAGTATAATTATAGTCCAGTCCAATTAAAACATACAAATAATACAAAAATGATCAAGTGTGTGTTACCGTCTCCAGCGTCAGAGCAGTCTACAGTAAAGTGTGTTGGTTCGTTGGCTTTCAGTCCGGTTCTCTCAACGCCTGGACCGAAAACCTTCACCTTCCCAGGGTGACTGCCTTTCCCCACATTCACCTACACAGGCACGCACACAATACAAGTAATCATCTCAGAATGAAACTTTATCCACCTACTGCATTTGAAAATATTAGTATTAGTAATACAAATAAAGTAAAGAGATTATCGTGTAAATATGAGATGAATATTAACATCAATAAAATAAACATTGTGTAGTGTATTAGTGTGTAAAGTGTGAGTAAAGAGACCGTACTAGCCTCTAGAACTACTGACATTTAAACAACTTGAAAAACAGCAATTTTTTATAATAAATCTGCAATTAAATCAAACGCAGTAGAAAATGTTCATGAATAGTGTATTATATAAACCAAGTTTCAATTTAGGTTGTTGCTATCAAATTAGGATTATATGATCCATGATTCAAAAGTTGATTAACTTTTCACTTCTGCAGTTCAGAACAGATTCGGAATAATACTGTATATTAGAAATTATAACTATTACAAATAGCAGGTTAGTATCACGGGTGCTCGCTGGTCTCCTAGGAACAGCTGGACCACACCTACACTAATCAGTTTAGTGCTGCTAACTAAAATAGTTTTTTTTTTTCCATGGTATTCGCCTGGTTGGTGTGAAGTCATATATCCGACAGTGGCTTCACAGCTCTAAAAATAAACGGCTATCAAAACCTAGCAACCGAGTGTAAAGCACAACAACTTTTTGGCATTTAGTTTAAAATTGCTATCCGCTACAAGGAAATGTTTGCTTTCACCGAGTTTCATTGCGCAACGTCACTTATTCACCGACCAGACCTATATTTGGTCACATTTGGACTAGTGCCGTCTTACTGACAGATAATGACATGTCAGCAATACATGTGGGCACACACGCACACCCTCAACACTAAATATCCTCTGGCAGCTTCAGGTGAGAAAGTATTTACTGAAACTATGAATCATAATACAGCAGTGCCAATTCTCATACAATTACC
This sequence comes from Percopsis transmontana, assembly GCA_025447815.1. Lineage (NCBI taxonomy): Eukaryota > Metazoa > Chordata > Actinopteri > Percopsiformes > Percopsidae > Percopsis > Percopsis transmontana. The sequence goes on along the minus strand of JAOEHI010032612.1, from coordinate 20,279 downwards.
ATGTGACAAATTTTTCTTTTACACTCATGCCAAGCCTCCCATTTCTCAAGCTGAAATCATTTAAAATCTTTCCATTATTTCCTATGCACATTGACCTGTATTGCTTCGAGTATGCCATTGTTTTGTATCGTTTGGTAAATTGTATAAAATGTGAATTCTAATAAACCTAGTTTACACAAATTTAAGTGTTAAGAGTTAGACTGGCTAGGACAATCATACTAATGGGAGAGGGAGGCAACAGATCATCATCTTAATCTGATTAAGATATGATACCAGAGAAATCAGCCTACTGGACATAAAACATAACCATGCCAATGGTTATTAACTAGAAAGATTGCTTCCAGCAGAAACAGAAGGGATGATGCAGAACAGCTAAACTCCAGATCTGAAGCTTAAAGATATACGATAAGTATGATGATCACTTTTGAATCTGTGATATAACCATACGTTTTGTTAGTTAAGAGTTAACTTCTGACATCTGTTTGGTGGTCCGGGGAGAGAAGGGTGAAGTCAACACAAGTTCTTGTCAGGATTCAGATCTCCTGCACGTCCATTAGTATCTCGTACTATTTGTTGCCAAAAGACAAGAGGTGAAGGGTCATAGTTCATCTGTGGTTGGAGCTTAAAGGTTTTCATCAGGCTACTGATGTAAAAATCTATAAAAAGATATACGACACTTATCAGAACCATCCACCAACCATAGCTGCAAGGTTCATAATATATCTGGTAATTTGGCCATCTGAAATGTGGAACTATTTATGTTGTTGAGACTGTAAAGAAAGGTCTAAATGTATGTTAAGACTGGATGTTGTGTTGTACTCTGGGGGGGGGGGGAGTCTTAAATTAAATTATTCTTCATGTAAACGACAGCCAGGAGTTTGACAGTAACTCAGCAGATAATTCTAGTTAAAAGGACGGTCCAGTGACCATTAGCACTGCTAATGCTAGTGTTTCAGGGGCCTTTAATCAGCATGACCCACTGTGGGACATATTCTGCCGTGTAAGAAGCCGTACTGTACTTTAGACAAACACAGTAAAGCCGCATACAGATGACAAGCATCAGGACAACGTTGTGTCATATATAAAATCATTCGTTGCATTTAAAATAAAAATAAAAAAAAAACAAATTTATATCAGCAGCAACAGGGTCAAAGTTCACACTGTGACGTGGTACAACTGCAGGGTAGCACAGCGTTGAGGCGGTTGATGCTGCTCTCCTCATAAGAAGACAAGGGCTTTGTCGGCACTGGGGAATTTTGAAACTTGTAATGTGTACGCGGCTTAATGTTAATGTTAGAGTAGAGATAGTAAGAGATGTGTTACATCGCACATTAAAGACGGGTTAGTCTGCACGGCTGTTAATCACCACACAGTTTATTAGAAGTTAGCATGAAGAAAAGACACACTTCAATTAGAATGTCAGTGCAAATTTCCATTTGATCACAAATTGGACATTATGGCATTCTCAGTCAACAAGTTATTAATTGTTACAATTTATGAACGTAAACATTTTAGTGTCATTAGATAGTGTTGTGCGTTAGGACTGAGCGTCCATTTAATAAAAAGATAAATCATCAGGATTTAGAACATGGCAAAACATTAGACAAATGATCCATTTCAATGTGTGTTAACACAAGTTACAGCCCAGTGAAAAATCCGGATGCCCCTTGTGTTAATGAAGTTTTATAAAATCAAGTTGATCTAATTTACAGTGACATAATTATGCTGTACTAATGTATTTGGAATACAAATGATTAGTCTTCATTTAGGTAATTTAGACAGATAAGTCATAAGTGTACACAGTTTTTCCAACATGCCGTCAGTTCAGACATCCGTTTGTCGTTTTATTGCGTGTGCTTTGTGTTCACCTAAACACGCAATCTTTCGAAATTACTATATACTAGAAGCTGAATATCTCTTCTGTGTATGTAGTTATGATAATCACAGGCTTCTTGGAGCATGATTGTACCGTCTTAAAACAGCCACTTGGAATCGTCATCCCTGATTGGACAACCTTAGAAGTTCCGGTCTGGACTAAGGGCTCTGACTGGACAAGTGCCGAGCTTCCTGACTTAACCGCGTCTTCTGACTGGACGGGGTTGGTGCGCCCTGGTGTGACAGGGTGCTGTGATTGGCTGCTTACCCTGAAGGGGCTGTTGGGAACGCTGGCCCCGCCCCAGGTGAGAGCCAGGGTGTGTTTGAGGGCGGAGGTGGGAGTGTAGCTACAGGAATACACTCCTTCAGCTGTAGACTTCACCTTCACTTCTACAGGAACGCCATCGGCATTCTAACTCAGACACGGCAGGAGGATAGACAGGCGGGAAGACAGACAGGTAGACAATGACTAAGCAAGTACACACAACAACAATAATTATGTATTTTATACGTACTAATACTGCCAATTTACAGTAATGCAGTTCTACTTATAGAACAGTTACAGAAGTCAAAGCTGAGACCGAAGAGAGAAGAACAGCTGAGCTTACAGTTAAGATGGCCTCAGAACTGGATCAATTATACATCTAGAGAAATATCTATGTCAGGATGTCCGTTCTCTGGTCCCTGTGCAACTCACCGTTGTCACTGTCACACACAAACGTTGTCCTGAGTGTTAGCAACCCTTACCTGAGCTATGATGTTCAGAGGACCTTTCCCAGCATCCTTTGCATTGACCGTGAACTCTTTTGGTTGGTTGATCACACAGCCCGTCTTCTCTAGACCTGGTCCGTAGGCCTGGACCTGGACCCAATCACAACACAAGTCATCTCTGTGGCCCTGAATGTGCGCTTCTCACTGTTTATCATAACGCGTCTTTAATGTGTGAAACTTAAAGCTCAAGCTCCCATGATGCTCTCTGCTAATCTTTTAATAATGTAAAAGTGATGGAGGCAGACCAGAGCTCGCGGCGACCATGGAGATGACACACGGGGGTTACACACCTTAGCAGGGTTGCTGGCGTGGTTGTCGGGGGTGATGAAGGCCATGAAGGGGCTGCGCTCGATGTCCTCGTCATCGCACATGACGTGCACGGCGTACTCGCCCGGCTCTGTGGGCCAGTAGCGCACGTCACACGAGCCATCGTTCTGATCCACGCACTCAATCTTGGCCTGGGACGGTCCCTCGATGGCAAAACCTGCACACACACACACATTACAGTAGGTTAGATTAGGGAACCACATTCAATTATATTAGACTACAACCGGATTAGACTAAAATATATGTTTTAGAAAAAGAGAAGACCTGAAAACTATCAAAGTCTCCTAATACAACTTTATTGGGATAATGCTTCCATCATCACCTCTGTCTATCCTCCTTTCCTTTCTACTCTTAAATTCGGCTCTTAGAATATTAAGCATATATATTCATTAAATATTATTTTATGAATTGAATGATTCTCTTTTTTAATAATGAAAAATGCACAACTGAGGTAACCATGATGACATAATGCTGTCCTTATTCTAGGAAAATGTTTGCTTGCAAGAGCTGGTGGCCAACCAGTTCAACTGCCGACAAATGTACTGATTGTAAGTCGCTTTGGATGAAAGCATCCGCTAAATGCTGTAAATGTAAATCACTGGGAACTTTAAAGAGGCCGTCTCACATCGGCACCTGATCAATGGGATGTGTGTGAGATCTCAGACACAGAGGTTTTATAAAGACATGCGTGTAGAGGCTTTATTGAAGGCCTAATAAAGCTTTAAAAGTAATCTGTACCGATATGTAGGTTGGATCATGTTTCTATTAATACTAAATAAGACTCACCCAGAACACCGACGTCGGTGCCGATGGACTCCACAACAAAGTCTGCAGACTGGCCCACCATGCCTCCCTCGAGACCCGGACCCCAGGCCCGCACCTTCTGGGGTCCGGCTTCGGGTCCAACAGTCACCTCGAATGGACTGGAGGAGGAGAGGCGGAGGGGTTACAATGAGAACTCAAAGCAAGAAAGGTTTGTAAAGTGTGTGCATGACATGGGAAAATACCTCCACACCCAATAAAACTCTCACCTCTTGGGAATGTGCTGGCCTCCCCAGGTGATGCTGACTGTGTGTTTACCAGGGCTGCTGGGCCGGTATTCATAGGAATAAACGCCATCCTGATTGGCTGTCTGTTTCAGAGAGTCCTCTACACCTTCTACAAGCACACACACACAAACACGTTGGAACATGGCTTACGCTCTCGTGGGCAACAATAAAACAAGACATGGGTAGAGAGTGAGTAAGTAAGTCTTATGGTGTTAAAGTAGACCAGCGTATCTGTGCTGTGTGCAGTGTTAAAAGTAGACTCAATTATTTGTTCAAATAATCCATTGCCATTACTTACGCTGTCTCTTTAAGAAACCAGGCAATAGCCAGTTCTACAAACATTATTAACCAGTAATTTACCTGCATCAAATGTAATTAGTTTCTTTAAAAAAAAAAAAAAACAAATTTAAAAAAAAAAAAAAAAAAAAAAAAAAAAAAAAAAAAAAAAGGAGTGACACTGCAACATTCAAAACAGCTCTCAACAGGTGAGAGGAGTCTTGCCCGGTGGCTCCTCGGCAGTACTTGTACTTACTGGGCCCTTTGAGCAGAACCTTGAGCGGTCCGGTCCCGGCAGACCTGGTGTCCACGCGGAAGTCTGCGACCTGTCTCACTCTCACCCCCGACGCCTGCAGACCCCGACCTGTCGCCCTGCAAGCCCCCGCCACAGAGGCTGCACAGACAGACAGACAGACAGTCAGACAGGGAGAGAGACAGGGAGAGAGACAAACACGCAACACGGGGTTTGTGTGTGTGTGTGTGTGTGTGCGAGCTCACCAGGGCCTACATCCACCGTAACAGGAGTCTTGGGAATGGCTGCTCCTCCAAATGTCACGCTTACAGTGTGCGTTCCTGCCACAGCGGGCGTGTACGCGCACCGGTACACTCCCTCTCCGCTCTCCTCCACCTCAACGGGCCTCGCACGCCCCTGAGGGTCCCGGACCACGGCCGCAACCTCGCCCACACCAGCGCCTAAAACACAAACACACACCCCCTTTATTCATAAAATGTGTGTTTCTATACGTTTTATGAATATCAAGGCCTACACATGCAAAATTATTCTAATCTTATTCTCAAATAGATACACGGGTTCAATAAACACCTGATTGCGGTAGATTAATTATATAAAATTAAAATTAAAATCAGGGCAGAGTGGTTACAATACAAGTGTTATATTCATATTAAATGTTGCTTGTAGAGTCATCATAAGGGTGTTAATAAAGCTTTATTGGCACTTTACAGTAGAAATGTCTTCTAAAATATGCCAAATAAACAATAAGTAGTCTTATGGTCTTCTTGGGGTTACCAGAGACTGACCTGCGGTGTAGACTTCAAAGTACGTAGGTTTGTTGGCGATGTTCCCCACGGCCTCGAGGCCCGGGCCCTTAGCTGAAACCTTAGATGGGTCGCCCAGCGCCTTGTCCACCAGCACCTCAAACGGGCTTTTGGGAATCTGCTGGCCGGCGAACAGCACTGTCACCTAGGCAACCAAAACAAAAAGGGTCTGTTACCGTCGGAGGCACACAGGGACGGACGGTGGCACTTTGTACTGTGTGTAAGAGGCAGTCCTTAAGATAAAGTATTAAAAACTATAATATTTAACCAGAGAGGATTAGAATAGAACAGGACCTACGGGGGACGGCTGGGTACCGCGGTTACCTGTAGACTCGGCCAACTAGATGTTTAGAAGACCTTCAGATGATGACTAGTATGATTAATGTTTAGGATACAATTGTGATAATATACTGAAAGATGTGTCATCAATTTTAAATATCATTATAAAAAATATTTAAAATGAAAATAGGATCTGTGTGTGTTACCTTGTGAGGTCCCACCACTTGGGGAACATAGGTGACGGCAAATGTTTTTTTCCCCTCATTGGGCACCGCCATCACCTGATGCACACACACAAAACCGGAGAGGCTACTTAGTCCGACAACAGTTCTGCCAAAAATTTCATTTTTGTTCATTTGTGGAGAGAGAAGGAGCTGCCGGGTACCTCCTCTTTGCCTCCCTGTGGGTCCTCTACGTAAACCGTGACGTTCCCTTGTCCAGCGCTGAACGTGTCCACAGTGAAGACAGCAGGACGCAGGACGCGATTCCCCTCTGCTTCCAAACCTGCAGACACAAGTTGGCGTCATGACAGTGGCCTGGACATACAGTATACTCTGTGTGTGTGTGTGAGATGTGAGTGTACCTGGGCCATATGCGCGGGCCTTCTTGGGGTTCAGTCTGGGTTTGAGAGGTGCTCCAGGTTTGAGTTTGGCTTTGGGGAAGTTAGACAGGTATGTCATGACAGACTGTTCATCCACACTGGGGTCGATGATCTCCTCGGGGGTGATCACCTGGAGAGACAAGACGACACACAGCTCACACTGGTCAGCTGCATCTCTACCAGGCAGATCATGTTAGCACTGCTACTGGAGCTGATAAATCTTAAATCATTTGCCTGGTTTTATCACTACTGAGTAAATATGTTATCTCTTTACTATTGTGTGTTTAAACACACTGACTCGCCCAGGGAAATTCCTCTGTGTACAAAAGGTCTTAGTGAGTAAGAAACTTTTGATTTCAAAGGTTGAAGAATGTATGCTGAATAGCGCACCACCCCCTTCTGCTGCCAAGTGATGAATTAAAACGTCTCCCTCTTAGACAAACATGGTTCGGTCCAAGTAGAAGACTCTGGAAGCAGGACACTTTCTAGGAGGTTCTAACACATTGCAACATGTTCTATGCTAAATACTTTCGCACATACTTATTTTCATTGTACTGGAATCCGTTAATCACTTCTCATAAAAACAGTGCACACTGGACTGGAATTCTAACCTGCGGTATTCCTAGCCATTCGTCGGCTAGCTGCATGGCCTCGTTGGCGTTCTCTACAGGTTTGACAGGATCCCAGCTCTCCCAGTCAGGACACAAACCTACAGCAGCAACGCACAACGCCGTTTACCACGTGCTACAACAACATGAACATCAACAACAAGGCAGGAAAATAAACAATCTCCTTTCCAAAACCTTTCCATGTCATCATCCTCCTAACAATTTTTTCTTGTTTTCAACCCTCAAATCATCTATTTGAGGGTTTAAAGCACAACCAGACCCAACTAAAAGTTATTTCTAGTGTAAAATACTAGTGTATATGGCCATGTAATAGTGCTTGGGATTGCTGTTCAAAATCTCAATGTGTCTCATATCATGTACTGTAAATATGGCGGCGCATTTGGCAAGAACACCACTACAGTGGTCAAACACAGGCCCCCACAAAACTCCCCTTCAGGTTGCATTTGTCACATTTGTGCGGTGGGCGGAGACAGCCGAAACCAGTGTGTTTGTTTGCTCTTTAAGGTCAGAAGGGGTGGCTTATTTCTGGTCTTTCATGTGTTCTCGTGAAGCCCTTTGAAGGGGAGGGCTTTACAGAAACTCCGGAATGGAACAGGGATTGAACCCTTTACAGACAGAGGGGAGTGGAACGGGAAGCAAAGGCTGTACAGATAAACTGGACTCGACTGGAACTGCGTGGGATTAAGCCTTGTGTGGATGGAGGTGGATTTACCAGGCGCACAGCTGTCCACCAGTGCTCCCAGGGCCTTCCCAGACCTCCAGTCCTTGCTGAAGTTGGTGATTGGCAGGTCGGGGACCTTGTTCTGGATCCAGCCCAACAGGCGCTGCTTGGGGGTCTTCTTCTCGGTCTGAACACAAATCAAACAACGTTAAATCACGCGGGAATAACCGTCGCTTTCGTCACCCTATTATGTCCTCACAAAGTTAAAAACAACCAAACAAGCGATATTAGAACAAGCAAACGTGTGCATGGCAAAGGGCGTACCATTCAGTTTGGTTCCTTGAAGCCGTCAACAGTCTCACCCGGGGTAAATAACTAGTGATGTCACAGCACTATTACAGTAAATAAATAAGCAGGGAAGACCCTCATCAACAGGAATAGAATAAACACGCACCTCATCTTCATCTTCGTCCTCCCAGACGGGCATGGAAATGGAGTAGTGGAGGATCAGAGTCCAGATCATACCCAGGATCAACTTCAGGTTGCCATCCACGATGGCTTTAGAGTCTGTGGAGAAACGCACATGAAGTCAGCACACCCAATACCATAATCACACCATTTATCGCTAAGGAAACAGACCACTAGCACACACTATGTAGCATATCTACTAGAGCAGAAGGACTCGATGCGTTATCCACTGGTGTTGAAGGATTAATCAGGGCAGCACAAATCATCCTGCCTTTTTAGCCTAAATAACTTCTAGAATCTGGTACTGAATTCTGTACTTAAGGGTACCGACCGAATTATGCCAGTACTTCGGAGGACCGCTTTACGTAAAATCAAATCGGTGCCAAGTTTCGGTACACGAGAGCGCATCTGGGTGAGAGTAGATTACGTCACCCCTGCAGCTTGTTCAATGTTCAACACAGTCAGGGCAATGGCGAGTCGAAAGTGGTAGTTACACTTTTCAAAACTTGACACAGACTATGGTATTACAATAGCGCCAAAAAGATTGCATTTTGATTGTCATGCTCACGGATTGAGGCTCGTGGTTGTAAGTGACAATTTGCAGATGTGTAGCTTTCGCAAGCTTGTATCATGATATGTAAAATTCACTCTGCTTGCAACATTTATTAAAATATTTGCAACCATTTGTATTTTTCTTACGCATCATGATACACGCTTGCGAAATTAAATTACACATTTACGAATCTTTACTTGCAAGCACGAACCTCAATTTTCAAGCGCAGCATTCAAAACAGAGTTTTGGCACTATTGTAATCCCATGCTATATGTGTGATGCGAAATGTTTGGATTTATTATTTACAACTGAAATTACATGTTATTACAGAAAGATTAAAGTACCGAAAAAAGGTATTGTTGGGTATCGGTACAGAATTCCAGGTATCGGTACGGGTATAGGTTCAAATGTGAACGGTACCAACCCTAGCTAATATAGGTTAATGTGTTTATTGCACTTCAGTCTGCCGCCAGAGGTACTACATGCATCAATTACTCTGCAACGGTCAATGTGTATCAGAAGAGAATCCATTTCCTGTTTCACAGAAGCAGTAGAATTCTCCGTTTGAATACTGCGGTGAAACTTTAACAGTTAAAAAAAAAAAAAATCGTAACTTTCTAGTTTATAGTACTGAGGCCCTCCTACAGTAAGTAACTGGTAAGTGAGCACTTCCAAACAAAAAAGGGTCTCATGTGTGCTGTCCCCATATGAACACCACATGGGGGCGCTTCTACTCCATTTGACGCAAAACCCCTCACCGTCTGTGAAATGTCACACCTAGACAACAGTTTAGAAAAACCACCAGAAGTGCAAACAAGTGAATGAATGGACAGTGGGCTGAACCGTTATTGTACCACCTCCAGTCGAACATCTAGGTATTTATTTACTGCAGTAGAGGTTTAGTTTGTGGATTCTAAAAGTTAAATCAAAATAAGTTTCAGATCAGCAGACACAGGTGTGTCTGGAATCTATTCCCCCCCCCCCTCTCTCTCTCTCTCTCTCTCTCTCTCTCTGTGTGTGCGCGTGTGTGTGTGGCGACATCCTGCTCTGCATTCCTAATCCCCTCTCTATCATTGCATTCATCTGTCATGTTGCCTGGTTTTTCCCTGACCAATCCTCTCTGCCTCTCTAAAAACACTCCTTACGCTCTGCATTCCTCATCTTTCTCTCAGGATATGGAGCTGAGCTCCGTCTGCTACACCTGCCAACCACACCCATCAACTGTGCGTGTGCGTCTCTGACAAACATCCTGCCAGCCGACTGTAACAATAGGGCTCGTGAACCTTTACCCCTACACACGCAAGCAGCCTGTCCAAGCAGCTAAGCATTAAGGTCACAGGTATACATTTACAGCATTTAGCAGACACTTTTATCCAAAGCGACAATTTGTACATTTGTCAACAGTTGAACTGGTTAAAACGCCAGTTTTTGCAAGCTAATAAACATTCTCCCAGAATAAGTGCAGCATCATGTTAGAAACGATAGTCAATTATTGCAATAATCTAAAGTTATCACTCTTCAAACAGTCAATAATTGCTAAACTCCGGCAAAGTGCTCAATATTCTAAGAGCTGATCCAACAGAGTAGAAAGGTGGAAATTCTTTATTTTATTGAATGGAGGAAAGGAGGATAGAACAAGGATTTTAAAAGTGGGATTATAGTGTTTGTGGGATTGGTGCTATGGAGGTCGAAATATCGGTGGCGAGGTACCGAGATGGATTTTGAAGAGGTGGGTTTGCGGCAAATGCCCAATGCATTTTGAAGAGGTGCAATTGAGGCAAATGCCCAATGCATTTTGAAGAGGTGCGTTTCCCCCATTGAAAACACGTGCCTCTAAAATTTTGCGACTTCCAGGAATGTTTTATAATCGCTATAGAGTCTAAAGCGATTATAAAACATTCCTGGAAGTGGCAAAAGTTCAAAAACGTAATGAATTGGTTTTTTTTAAACTCACCACCAAGCCCAGGAAAGCTTGTTTTTTTGCATGACATCATGACAAGGCACGAGCATGGATTCGCAAACGTGCGCTAGGCGCAGATGACAATGAATTGTGGCCATTTTGACACACATTCAGTTATCTTAATAGATATATGAAACGCACCCTCGCCTACAATTGGTCAACTATGTCAAATGTGTTTTTATATGAATCCCATATAGACAGTCCGAAACAATAATGCGTCGCATGTTGCCACGGAATCATCGTCTTCCTCTTTCATCAATTGAAGTTCCATCCTCGATTGTATTTTACCAACGGTTCTGCATTCCTTATTAAACCAGCGTCGCATCCAGGGACTTTAGGCTCTGCGGTCATAGCCGAGCTATCCAAAGCTGCTCCAAATGACAAAACACTGAAATATTACATCATCACATATCCCTATGTTGTAACATGGATGTTGTTGAAACAAAGTCAAGCCCCACCCTGCCTACAGGGTAGTTTACTTGAATATTCTGTGCGCGTGCACGGGTGAGTGACAGTAGTTCCCCGAGGCGCTTACAGTTTACAAAAAGAATGACAGGTAGCACACACACGCACGTTTTACTGCTGAGAATGCATGAAACGCACGAAAAAATTTGCGTAAGCAGAAACTTGATGGTGAGAATTTGTATTGGTCTCCCCAAGACCTAGTGAAACCAAACATGACATGAAACCCCTTGGATTTGCTGTACTGATAGTACAGCAGTGGAAAATATACTGGCACATAGGAAGTGATGTTTATGTATGAGGAAGAGTAACTATGGTAACACTGCTCTCTGCTTGAATTGATTTCTGCAGCTACAGCAAATAAATGATTGAAAGTCAAAAGAAAGAAAGCTTTCAGAAACAGAAGCCTCGAAGGTGTGTGTGTTGGGTGTGTCTCTTATGATCTCAACACAAGTGGAATGGTTCTTAGGTAGGTCTGAACTTGCTGTGTGTGCGCATTTATAAACACCTTTCTAAACTCCTTGACTAAACATTATTTTGGAAACAAAAACAGTAGTCTGTCATTTGGGGTTCCTAAGGCTGTTACTTAGAACTGAAATTATAGTTTTGACAAAAAAAGAGGGGTTATGATTTTCCATATCCCCCCCAAGTCAGGTCAGAATCTTGTTATTCAGACTGTAACCGGAAATGTAAAGTCACTGTCTGCCAACGGAGAGATAGCGAATAATGGCATGTTGCACAAGTAGAGACGGGCGTTAGTGTCTCCTCATAGGAAAACAATGGGTCAGCTCCCATAGTGCTTGTCATGTGTAGGCCCCTTCTGAATGCATTACCACTGGTACTGTAGATGATACATTAACTTAATGACAGCACTAGATGATCGTAGATGAAAAACTAATGAGAGCGCGTGTCTTTCCAGTTAATGACAATGTCACCAGGGCAGATGACATCACTGGATGACATGCTGTAGGGCTGCTACAACTAAAATCGACGACATCAATTTGGAACACTAAATAAAAGAACACTAAAGAACGTGGTCCGTTGAATACGTTTTCATACCCATGAAAACCCTCGTCTTGGTTATTGCTCGAGCACGGTCCGAGTTAGCTTGTAGCTTCATTTTAAAAGACATTGGGAAGAGTTACACGACGGCAAGCAGACGAAGCAAGACTAACACCTATCAGAACTTTGAATGAAACGAGTCTGGTGTGGGTTCAGACGCCGAGGTAGTCAGTGAACGAACCACCAAGGTAGTATCTTGCCTAGAAACATGGTGAATAGCTACCTTGCCAACTTTTTGATGACGTTTACCGGCGCTGTGCTTTCCCTCTGCACCAAGCGTCTGCACTATGCTTTTCGCCCTACCTCGTGGTGAGCGAAGAGCAAATTTCTTATGTGAAGGCAGCTTTACTCCTCGCTGTGTGTGTAAATAAAGTTTGGATATTATTTCAAATGGTTGAGTTGGAGAATACAGTGGGAAAGCAATACAGAGTCGTTGCCCCAACCCCCCCAAATGAGACCGTATCGCAGTTTCGGTTTCAGAACCGTTACACCCCTATTTAAACTGTATAAATATTTAAATACTGTATACAGTTAAATATACAGTAATGTTTTTATTATCTTAACATTATCTTGACTTGTTAGAAGGTGAGCATTGTGCAGCAAGATGTACAAGTAGTATATTTATTTCATTTTAGGTTAAAAAAAAAATAATTTGGTTAAAAGACTAAAATACGGTTAGTTAGTTGCAGCCCTAGTGAGCCGACAGCGCAGGATCGGCACATGTAGAATCTCAATCTCACACACACGCACGCGCGCACACACACACACACAGCTGCCACTTGTTCTTGTTCACACAGCCAATCACATCTGGCTTTATGGCAATACACATAAACAGGACGCAGGAAACAACCACATAAAAGTTGAGCCCTGAATGACCTCACCATCCGTTTCAAGGGCATGATGTCATATCCAGAGAGGAGAGGGAAAGGAACTAGAGGCTAGGTCGCTAGCTTAGGTAGCGACCACCGCCTTGCTCCACACAGCGCGCGCTAGTACGAGGAGGTGTCCGACTTTCCTGATGCCGTGTCATGCTGCGTCATTTGGCCTGAGCTAGCAGCAGTTGCTCCCCCGCCTGCAGGAGCAGCGTGATGACGTGTGACTGATGCTCACATCTAGTAGTAGTTGTGTTGACAGCCTTGGAAGGATTTTATTTCAATGCTTATATATTATAACGTCTGAAAATATTAAATTCTGTGAACTGTGAAGCACTATATTTATTTAAATGTGAGGGGGTGGGGGTATGTGAGCAGGTCGACTACACCGTTTGCGTCATCAGGGGACCGTATCAGCCAATAGGATCAAGCCTCTCTTTGCTCTCTGAGCAGAGTGTTCACTGCGCTCGGCTTGTCTCGTCGAGGTGAGGCAGTGTGCAACTTGAACAAGCCCATTATAAACCTTGTGTCCGGTATGTCTAGACGACAAAGAGAGTGTGTGTCTCTCATGTTACTTTAACGGCAGGGAGCACACAAGACGTTTTGTTTCCCTCTCTCGCACACAGGCACGCACACGGGTGATGCTTGTGTGGCTTAAAATCATAGACTAGTCAATTACAATACTGACTGAAATCTTATTGGCCTTCTGCCACCTCCTCTTTAAAGCCACACCTCCTGGATTCCTCCAACCAATTGTAAGCTATGTTTACGCAGATTGCCTAGGCAACAGGTGGTATGTGACTGGACTTGGAGACTCATTTTACTCCGTCAATGTCTCCTCTGTATGTGTGTGTGCGCGGTTTACATGTCAGCAGAACATAGATTATAACAGAAACATAACGCAATATTTGAGCTCAATAAAAGGATCTGTCTGTCTGCAAAAGTTGCAGGCTTCTGCAAAGTTCCAATCAAGTGTACTTTGTTGTTGTACAAAATTAAAAAGTTTAAATTTTCACAAGACGTGGACTCAGAACACACTGGTACAAGATGCGCCGGTGGAATATTTCTTGGTAGAATACATGTAGTCACTTAAGTTGTGTTGTAATAAACTGAGATAAAATTAGCCAACAACAAATTCTACACTAAAATTAATACAATTAAAATAACGATCAACATCAGTCAGTGTTTACCCATAATGCCTCTGACCACTCAGTCACTGCAGGACTGAATTTCACAGAATTGCCAGCCTCTACGCTTTTCTGTCTCTCCAAGAGTTCAGTCAACCACAATGTAAGGAAACTCATTAATGACCAGGATATTTCACACCCACACGCATCCGTGCATTGTGCCTATGTTAGCTGTACTCAAACAAAGAACTACAACAACTCTCTGCTGACACGCAGTGCCATGGCAACCAGGACCTGCGGTCGAAAAAGACGACCAACATCGGAGCCGGGCTACGTGGGCACAGATATGATGAGGATATTGTTTCGACAGAGCAAGATTCCAACATGACGTGACTTCTGCTCTATCTGAAACCTTGAAAGCGAGGGCGGTGGTCAAAAACCCGAAGCTACCAGCAGGCAATCAGTAGAGACCTAAAAAATGCTGTAAGTCACAGCAAAAGCTTCTCTCATGAGAATTGCATTAATGTCTTTCTCCTGACAGTGTCTTCCACTTGTGTGTTTGTAGCATTTAGATGTTGGGGCACCTTGGTCGCTGTGCAGTTTAAGAAAGACATGCAAGGAAAACTGTGCGTACGTTTTGGCTCAAAACAAACCCCAAGCCCTTGTGTCAGCTGGGGAAATGCATCTCAAACATTTATCATCATTCAAGTACACACACACACACACACACACGTGTGAGGCCCTCAGTATAGTTTGTGTGCATGCGCATGTTTGTGAGAGAGAGTAAGTGAAAGTGAGAATGAAAAAAGTATTGTGAAAGTCTATAGCTACCCTCCAAAACATTTAATCCTGTTGGGCAGGTTTTAAGAGCAACACACACACAAAATAACAGTAAAACACATCACAAACTTCTCTCCTAGCTCTCTCTGTGAAACCTCCCCTGCAGTTCCGCTCAGCATCATTCGGGAAACTTTGTCTGCAAAACTGCCAATAGTTGTCAATGAAATCACTAGCAGGCAATTGGACCACCTTTAACTAATCAGAACAAAGATATTTTTAAACACGGATACTAGCAGACGATTAGACCACCTTCAGACAGTTTTCAATTGAGAGTTCCTAGACTGATTTGAAAGCGGAGCAAATTGTAGAGGCAGAGCCTGCAACATCAAGATGGTTTAACCAGGCTATTATGTAGACTGTTGGACCACCGTCAACCAATCGGTACAAGACGGTTTTCTGAATACAGGCACTTAATTGATGTTGGCACTAACCTAAATATCCACCTGGACGCCGATTGGGCAAAGGTTCTGTAACTAGCTGACAAACTGTTCAATCAAGTATTCCCAAACTGCAAAGCATTTCGTAGAGGCGAAGCTTAGAAAATCAGGATGGTTTTAATAAGGCTAATAATATACCACCACAAAATTTTTTTGCAAAAATGCAGAAAACCAGATAGGGGGAAAATACTTCTTCACCACACCGCATTCCACACCAGACTTAATCTTAGCCATTTTATGTATTGTGACACGGAGCACACCGAAACTGTACCCGCTTTAGGAAACACAGTTGCTCACACACACACACACACACACACACACAGTGTATCTCTAGAGAGCATGAACTGCTACACACATTCCTCTTTGAGTTCGGCCAACGCCCATGTCGTTAACACACACACAGAAGCACACAAACCTCCATTTGATTTAATGTCAGCGTTTTAGCACCTTTGTGATTAAGCTACAAAAACATCATGTCCACCAACAGATGTGTGTTATCTGAATGTGACAAAGCGTTCGACAACACAGTTAACTGCTGAAATCCCCTAACCCTGGCAGTGCGTGTGTGTGTGTGTGCTTTCCCTTATAGCTGAGGGGCCCAGACCATGGTTAACCATTAATCAGCCTGCTGTCCAGCCCCCCTACACACACACACACACACACACACAGAACAGGCATCTTTAAAAGACATTGGAGACAAAGGCCTGTAGGGCAGGCGGGCAGACACACGCACAAAGAGAGTGTTGCCATTAGCGACGGCTGTGGAGATTTGATCCTTTCTACCCTGAACACAAACCGTTTGCAGCAACACGCAAAGCATGTCTTTGCGGCTTAGCACAGAGGAGTCTTCTAATAGGAGCCAGACACACCTGAAGTTAGGAGATGAATGAAAACCACTGCTTTACCACACGCACGCACGCACACACACACACACACCTGACGAGTGACATCATCTCTCAAATGTTTGCAGGTTGGCTGGAGGGTAACAACAGCCGTGTGTGTGTGTGATGTCACAGTTCACTTAATAATGTCCAGACAGTCTACAGGGAGCTGCTAGCGGTTTAGTGCCTCGCTCAAGACATCTCGGGTGCACATGTGAACGCTACTGGGATTTGAACCCGTACGGTGTAGTATAGCCCTGCTAACATGTGATCACCTGGACAACTTTAATATGCATTAACGTTAGTATTTCCCAGAGTTCCCAGGTGCATTATGATTCAGTAGGCTACATTCATTAAGTTGATTGGTTTTCACATAGGATCACAATGTTGCAGCATTTTTACGTTTTAATTTCACAGTTAATAAAAATGGGAAATAACTTTTCTAACAGGGCATTTCTACATTTTATAGTTTTCATTGTCTTAATAGATGTTTCATGTCTTTTGGGAGATTATTTGTAGCCATCATGTATTTTAACAGACACATGGAAAACATGGAATTCAATGCTAGCAGCAGATTAAACGCCACCTCACCTCTACAAGACCTCCTCTAAACCTCATGTAACCCCCATCTACACCTCCAGAAGGACTCCAGACTTTAACAAGACCTTTCTAGGTGGCCTTGTAAAGGTCTGGAAGTTTCGAACACTCCACCGACTCACCTATGGACACCAACTTGATGTTCTCTTGTTCCAGAAAGTCTAGCGCCACAGAGACGTTCTCGAGCCTCATCTGTCGAAAGGTGGGTCTCGTGTGGTACTTGCGGTGCATCTTCTTATGGCTCAGGACCTCCAGCAGCGCGATGAGCCGCAGGCCGTCGCCAAGGTCCGTCTGCAGGTCCGCGATCCGCTTGTTAACGCACTTCAGGTGCTCATTGCACCAACGCGTGAACGTGTTCTGTTGAATTTTCTTCCATGGCGCGTCCTCTGCGAGGTCTTTCTCCGTGGCGGGCATAGTGCCGTTTGCTACGGCGGATCAGAAGAGAAGTAATGTGAGAATATTAACTTCGGTATTAGAGTTCAGATGTGGAGTGTTGTAGCGGGTTGCCGCTGCTCGCTCTGTGCCTCGCGGACTCTGAAACTCTTCTCTGAAGTCGTGAGTGTTACTACCGCCTGCGCATGCGCGGTGGAGCTGGGTGACGCCAGCAGAGCTGATGATTTGAGAGGCCTTAGGCGAAACCTGGGAAAGAAAAAAAGAAAGAAAAAGAAAAGTATTTTCGGGAGCAGCCACACCTCTACTATGACCTCGAGAAAGATGGTTTTGAGAACATTTGTAACCATTCAGATCAATAAAGGGATTTGCTGTAGGAGAGACAGACCAAAAGAGAGAAAGACAGGCAGACAGACATGAAGCAATGGATGACATCATAGATTTATGTGTGTATCTGGCAAGATCTAACACCTGTTTAAACTGTGATTACGGGTGTGTTACAGCAACTCACGTCTGTATTATTATTATGGAATTATAGATCCCAGGAGGGACCCCAGGTTGTTGTCTATTCATTAGGCCCATCTATCAGCTATCTGTTGGTAGATAGACACAACCTCTCCTCTACTCCCTTATTTCTGTTTAGGGTCCATTACAGGGTCACCACACACACACACACACACACACACACACACACAATCAGAGATAAAACACTGCTAAAGGGCACATTGAGCAACTAGTTTTACTGTCGAGGGCAGGGCATCGTCAGAGTAGTGTGTCAACTGTGATTTGTTATTAATCACCGGGTGATGAGTACAATTTCCTGTCTGGAACATTGTGAGGTGTTTGTTTTTTGTGTCACTCCAGAGGAATTCTGGCCATCACCACAGTGACACACCATTGGCTCTGCTTCAAGCCACACCCACTATTTCCTCTCTCCTTTTGTCTCGCAGTCTCTCGCCCAACATCATGTTGCTCTGTCAGCAGCTAGAGAGACAGACAGTCTTTATCTCCCCTGGTCTAATTTCCGTCCAACAACAGAACAGAAACTCAGGAGGTTATTTTTAGACAGAGGCACCCTGCTCTAGAGCAAGGCCCTAACACTGCCAGGGTTAAAGGTTTTATTGCCTGAGTAGAGCAAGGCCCTAACACTACCAGGGTTAGGGGTTCAATTTCTTTAGTAGAGCAAGGCACTAACACTGCCAGGGTTAGAGGTTCTATTCCCTGAGTAGACCAAGGCACTAACACTGCCAGGGTTAGAGGTTCTATTTTCTGTGTATAGCAAGGCACTAACACTGCCAGGGTTAGGGGTTCCATTCCCTGTGTAGAGCTCTGATATTGCATAGTGTCCTCAATGTCAATGCACACATTATCTGTAGTTTTTTTCTCCAGTAGTGGTTCTTTGTAAAAACCATCTGATAGTCCACTAACCTGCTCTGCCACCTAGTGTTCAGCTCATTATTTCAACTTGACAGTATAGCACAGACTGTAGTGTATAGTTCTTAAAGGTGCTGTGAGTAGGATTTGAGACCTATACATTTAGTGCAATTTCTTAGAAATGCCATAGACATCCGTCAGCTATCAGGGAGTGAAATGCTTGGGGAGAATATCTACTCTGGTTGATAGCCCCTGCCTCTATAAGTTTAGATTTTTGATGTAAATTTTTGTCTATGGCAGACCAAGAGGCGGAGGGGATTGGTTTATGGGTTGTTGATTTTCAAAATCTTGCTCTTTTGTTATTTTTCAGCTATAGAAAGCTATAGAAAGCTATAGAAAGCTAAAGAAAGTTGCAGCTCTCGCTGCAACTTTCAAATTGTACTTAAAGCTGCTTCAATCCCAGTTTCAGTCATAGGCACGTATGGATGTGCCGTCTCATGCTACCAGTAGTGACAAAGACACTAGCAAAATGTAAAACTAGAGAAGAATCAGGAAGGATAAGGAGAGAGCAATTGTCTGTGGCCACCACCTGCGAAACCATTCCCTTTATGGGGGTTGTCTTGCTGTTGCCTCTCCAGTGTCACTTTCATTTGCACCAAAACAGGTGACATTGATTCACAATCACTTATGCTTCCTCACTGGACAGATTAATATCCCTGAAGTTAAATTTGGTGCTATACTGCGATGATTACATATTCCCTTATTTTTTTTGAGAAGTGTGTGTGTGTGTGTGTGTGTGTGTGTATATATATATATATATATATATATATTTATATATTTATTTATTGAAAACTATATAACAATATAAGAAGAGCTCAAGGCTCACTAGCCAGGTTCCATCCATCGTCGTCCGCTTATCCAGGGTCGGGTCGCAGCAGCCCCCAAACTTCCCTTTCCCGAGCCACATTAACCAGCTCTGACTGGAGGATCCCAAAGCGTTCCCAGGCCAGGGTGGATATAGTCTCTCCACCTAGTCCTGGGTCTTGCCCAAGGCCTTCTCCCAGCTGGAAGTGCCTGGAACACCTCCCTAGGGAGGCACCCAGGGGGCATCCTTACCAGATGCCCAAACCACCTCAACTGGCTCTCGACGCAAAGGAGCAGTGGCTCTACTCCGAGCTCCTCCCGGATTACTGAGCTTCTCACCCTATCTTTAAGGGAGGTGCCATCCACCCTCCTGAGGAAACCCCTTTCAGCCGCTTGTACCCTGGATCTCGTTCTTTCAGTCATGACCCAGCCTTCATGACCATAGGTGAGGGTAGGAACAAAAATTGACCGGTAGATCTAGAGCTTTGCCTCCTGGCTCAGGTCTCTTTTCGTCACAACGGTGCGATAAAGGGAGTGTAATACCGCCCCCACTGCGCCGATTCTCCGACCAATCTACCGCTCCATCGTCCCCTCACTCGTGAACAAGACCCGAAGGTACTTGAACTCCTTCACTTGGGGTAAGGACTCATTTCCCACCCGGAGTAGGCATTCCATCGGTTTCCTGCTGAGAACCATGGCCTCAGATTTAGAGATGCTGATCCTCATCCCAGCTGCTTACACTCGAGTGCAAACCGATCCAGTGAGTTCTGAAGGTCACAGGCCGATTATGTCATCAGGACCACATCATCTGCAAAAAGCAGCGATGAGATCCCTAGCCCACCAAGCTGCAACCCCTCCCCACCACGAC
>JAOEHI010032602.1:0-24039 GCA_025447815.1 Percopsis transmontana | reverse complement strand
CTCCTTTCCCCAGTGCGCACCTGTAGGTTGATTAGCCCTACAGGTGCGCCTACTTTGTTTTAATTATGTGGACTATTCATTGTTTTGGGCTTATGCCCTGTACGTGTGTGTTTTCCATTAAAACTACGCATCGAGCGTTGCCCCTGATTTTTCCGCCTGTGTGTTTTCCTCTGGCTAGCGCTTACTCTCGCTCATCGCACACCAATCGTTACATTATCTCCTCCAGAGCAAATATGATGATGTTATGTGTTAAAATATAAGTTGAAATGCCGTTTTTAAATGGTAAGTTTACATTCCCTGTAATTACACGTGTGTGAAGCTTATTGCGAGATCCTGTCTGCTACCAATATAACTCGATATGGACAAATCCGTATAACGTGAACTGTTGTATATTTCTGTATAACATGGCATGAAGCTTTGTCATACTATATGTCAAAGCACCCACAACTCAAATGTTAGGAGAAACCAGCTAAACAGTCACAGACAATAAATATATAGTACGGTAGTTAGGCATATTTATCTTGATGAAAGGTGGACATTTATTTAGTTATTCCTACGCATACATACAGTACATTAAATTTGAGAAAATTTGAGTAATTTTGTAAATTGTGTTGTAAGAAAACACATTCAGAAAACACATTACCCATAGTTACTGTGCCATGGCAACGCCCCACCCTAGCTTAAGAGTTCTTCTTACCTCTTAGTTAACGCTTAACTCTTGGCTAGGAACTCTTAGTGGTAGGATAAAACATTTGGCGAATAGAGCCCCTGGTGTATTTTTTATTACTTTTCCGTACATTAAATAATGCTAATAGGCAGCTGTGGGAGTAATGTTCTTAGGAAAGTCTTAATCATGAAGGGCTTTGTGGAAACACATGTGCTGTCAGACAAACCTTCTGTCCTCTGAATTGCTCGAAAAATGCGATCTAAATGTAAATGTAATAGTATTTACCTCTCCAAGCCTTGTGCATTTGTATTTTAGTCATCCTTAATGATACCACTGAGTAATTAGGTTTCCAGAGATGAGCAAATGCTTATAGGCAAATGGATATTAAATGATTGCACAGTACTCTTGTTTTATCCTTTTGTGTTCATGGAACAAAATAGAATGTCTTAAATGGGAAAGGGACAGAGTTACAGGCAGATACAGCAAGGCTTTAAGGCTTTGTATCTGCTTTACATTGAACAGGCAGCATCAGGAATGCTAAAATAATCCCTATATGGTTTTTAAGGGGCATTGATAAAACTATGCAGGATTAGTGATATTAATCCTGACAGGCCGGGTTGGGGTGCACTATTTATCAGTGCCACACTCACAGTAGTATGCATGATTTTAATGCTGGCATGATAGTAATCCTATACAACTATTGATCATTCTAATAATAATGTGTTATACTTTGTGTTATTCTTATACTTAAATTGGTCTGATGCCCACTGGGTAATCTGTACTAAAGCCTTTACACACTAAGTCAGAATTTCCTAACTAAATATTGGCACAAAATCACCCAGGTCATGTTTACTTGTTAGTCTTTAAACACCAAGGATGAAATTCGGTACGATGACAAATACATTCGGATCAGTCTTGTTTATTGCGAAATTTCGCATGTGAAACTGAAAATGATAACCTGACCAATCATATGAGTGTTCCACTGGGTTCCATTGACGTCACACAATAGAAGCAGAAAAAGCCAGCAAAACGGGTGTCTCTCTGTAGTTCGTATGTAGCCTCCTCAAGTGAGAAGCCAGGATACCCAAAAGAGCCTCGAACTCCACCACAGTCAGGTTCAAATATTGTCTCAACCTGTCATGGTACAGCTTCAGCTCTTGAATGAGATTATGAAACTCCCCGTCCCTGTTCGAACACTTTCTCTCACTTGAGAGGGTGTCTATATAATTACTATGTCTTCATTACTGCTAGACGACTCCATCATTCACTCAGGACACTACTGACAGTAGCAACGCGAAACCAGCGTGAAACAAGCCCGAAATAGAACGCAAAATATAAAAAAATGGGTGTCGTGTCTGGTGTGTAAAGGCCTTTATGCTTATTTCCACACTTATTTTAAACTGTATGGACACATGCAGGGGTTCTGCTAAGGATTTCGGGCCCCATGAAATGTAGCGAGTTAACATTTTGTTGACTTTGATTTCATAGTAGCATTACAATTTAGATTTCGCAGGTATTGTAACATAGGTCTTTGTACACCAAGTCCGTTTTTAAAAGGGGGAGAGGGGGGTTACAGTGAAAAGATTCCGTACATCGCGGTTGCAGCAAGTAACAGGTTCCCCCGAATATAGGCTAATTCATTCAAAATTGGATTGAAAAGGTTAACAGAACTCTGTTGCTGTAAGTATTTCAATCAATCAGTGACCTCATGGATTTCAGTCATGTTAATTTGACAGGTATGCTATTAATTTGCCCCGATTTCTATAACGTTAGTTGAGGCAGTGAAGAAAATACGGAGGAACCTACGAGATACATTCTGTACGTCCGCAGCAAATTTTCCCAACGAACAATAATTTATTTGAAAAACCGCATCGTACTTAGTGTGCAAGGTTTCTGTGCGTAACCATTTTTATCGGATGGCGGATTAAACGAATGTTAAAAAAAACTTAAGTCACAGCCCCCTCAAAAAAATAATAGGCTCTTTTTTATTTATATAGTGTTTGCTTATCATTGAACAAACTGTATAATCATTAGTTCTTTCAAGGACTCCCCTACAATTATCTCAAGGCAAGGTTAATAAAGTAATCTAACTGACAACAGCAGCTGCTCACCTCTCTCTTCATTTGCAACTAATAAAGTCACCGCTGTTTATTGGGAGATATATAGGGACAGGGCTGCAGAGCCTGAATCCGCTGGACCTGCTGTAACACCAGGCAGGGACAAATGTTTTGATATTTTGTTTACCATCCGACAACTAATAATCATACTTTTTGGCCAAAAAAGGGATATTTTTAAAAATATTGTACAAGAAATATATAGACATATTTTATTTTATTTCAATGACTGATAAATAATACATTTTTTACTTATGTTTGTTAACTAATGTTATGTTCTTTTTTTCAGAATCCTCCTAGGTCTCCCCCGTGCCAATAAAATGTTTTAAATGAATAATTTAACTGTCAAATGTTTAAATTGTTGTTAATGTATAAAACGCATTGTTTCGTTTAACTCGGTTATCTTGAATTATTTTCAATGCCTTCTCTGTCATCTTCACGTTGCGTCCATGTTTTCCAATAGTGTCATGAAAGATGGTGACACTGCCAAGCATTTCTTAATGAGCGAAGACTACAATACATTCTCCACTGTACGATGACAGTAAGATAATGACTGTATCCACTGTTGCCTATACATTTTGACAACATATCAAAGTTTGAATTATTATGGAGTGTTTTGACTACTTTCTACAAAGTGTGCCATTAGCCTTTTCACACAGCACTTGTGACCTTCATGGTGCCATAAAACTGTAGACATCACAAGACAATCCATGAACTATGGAAGCACAGCATATTTAAAAGCTCATTACGGGCAGTGCAAAATGACTTACATCTGAGAGACTCCAATATATACAACAATGATCTAGCTATAATGAGGATTGTCCTGTGTGTCAGAGTCTAACTTAGAGGCTGGTAATTTGCCATAAATCACAAATCATAAAATACAAATATAAAGCAAAAAGAGAATATGAAAGCTATAGGTCATGTTAGAGCAGAGTTAATAGCAAATGAAAAACAATTTGAACGATAATTGAAATCGAATCTAGACTGCATTTAATTAAACCTTTTTTCTACATAACATTGCTTCACTTCCATACAATTAGACACCAAAACACTGATGAGCAAGATGCCTAAACGGTTGATTTATCCTTCATGTAAGTAACGTTATAAGATGTCTAAATATGTATAAAAATGTGATTTAAAAGATGATGCTGGCCTTAGTGATACCAGCCTTATCTCCTCAGGCAGGGCGTTCCAAAGTCTGGGAGCCCGCAGAGCAAGGCCTTGCTCAGCCTAGGTCTGGAGCCTACAGAATTTTTAATAGAGTTCTGCCTCAGGATCTAATGCCGCACACAGAATTCATTGCTTAACGAGTTAAGGGATCTTTAATATAGCCTGGAGCCAGACCTAATCAGTAAAATCAATTCTATTACTAATAAATAGGCCTAGCCAGTGAAGTGATGCTATAACTTGGGAGATGTGAGCACACTTTGTTTCAGTCAGCAGCCCAGCCGCAGCACTCTGAACAAGCTGTGGTCCAAACAGGATGAAATAATACAAGGCATGTAATACTCGTTTGAGCGTTTCCACGGATAAAAAATGGTTGCGATATTAGAGAGAGTCATTAGCTGTAGAAAGCAGGATTGTACAGCTCTCTCTGACTGCACATCAAAACTTAGGTTACAGTAAAAAAAACGCTGCTAAAGTAAGATAATTTACCAGTAGTGGTTTTTTCTGAGCAGGGGAACAAACATGAATGTTAAAATTGGGGTGGGGAGTGAACTTAAAACTCAAATGTCTTAAATTGTTTTCTCAGGTACACATTTACAAGCTAATTTGTGTATCCCTGCAACCTCCCTACCCCTGCCAGACAGCCTTGGCTGATTGAAGTGTCAATACTGTAGTGTACTTCTCAGGGGGCTGCTTCAATCAAAGAGGTCATGGCACCCACCTTCAACCAAGTGTCTGTGACCCTAAAGAAATCTAAACTGATTAAGACTGAATTATTGGCAGTGGATGTTGTGTCTAACAAGCCAACAGTAAAAGTAAAAAGTAAAATCAATCAAAATTAAATTGTAGATGAGGGCTGAAAGTCGGTAGTTCTGGGTATACATGGCTATAAATATCTATTGTTTATTACGGTTCACAGTCTAGCCAAATCACTTCATGCCTATATGGTAATACAGCATATTAGGCGCTTTCAGACAGGAGGAACTTTTTCATAGTTCTTAGAACTGTTGGAGAAAGTACCCCCTTTTGTGTGTGTCCGCATTGCAGGAAGTTCTTAAAACGCAGATTTGAGGTGCTTTTTTAGCTCCTACTTCAGGGTAGGTACTCAATAGGAACCATGAGACGAATGAAACACTGGGAACGGCCATTTAAAAAAAAAATAATTAAACAACAGCGTTGGAAAATGGAAAAAAACTCAGACAAATGGACCAACACTGAAGTTCAGGCTTTATTGAGCCTCTATGCGATGGAGGAAATTCAAAGACAATTTGACGGGTTTAAGCAAAATATTAAAAGTTTCGCTAGCATTTCCTCTCAACAAGTGACGACACTATACCAACAGTAGGTCGGTTTACATCACTTCAGAGTTCTTACTGGGGGTGCGAATCCAAACAGAAAAAAGACGTAGAAGATGTGTAGTTCTCGGGGGAGCTCCCCAGTTTGAAGTCCCTAGAAATGTTTGGTCCGAAAGCGCCTTATCAGATGTCTTTGTACAAGGTTGTTTGATAAATAGAAAGGTTATAGGTTCAGAACATTACAGCTATGGGAGATGATATCAATAATTGGGGAGGACTGTCTCAGTAACCAGTATAGGGTGTAACACTTTACCAAAAGTTTACTGCAAATACTCACTGTGAAAAACAGTAGAGAAGGATATATGAAAACATTGCCTGTAGGTTATTGCTTCGCTCTTCTTTGAATAGCGGCAGACAACCAGCGCCCACATGTTTCGAATTTTCAAGCAATGCCACAGATGAGACCCTGCTCCCCTGTCTAACTTGCCTATTGCAAAGTGTGCGTGTGTATATTGCAAAGAGAAAGAGACACACAGAGATGGAGGGAGAGAAAGTATAACAATCTTCTTTGCGATGCAGGCACACAGGGCTGCTGTCCAGAGTGATTGATGGCATTTGAAAGTGCCTGGCATCAGAACGTGAAACCAGACACACAGACACACACACACACACACACAGCTCACTACATTATTATTCCCTTTGCCTAAAAACATGAAGCTAATATCCAAAATGTAGATGAAATTGTCTAACAAGGAAAAAGCATATAAGGATTTCAGAGCCTCTGAGGTTTAGAAATGGTTTTAGTGGCTTTGCATCCCATGTACTGAAATTGATTTCTTCTTTCTCTGCTTGTCTCTACTCTTTTTCTCTACCTTCAATTTTTACTTGTGAATGCCATTCTAAAAGCCTCTCATTTGCATTTATTTTTCTTCCTAACTAATCAAAAAGCAAGTGGATCTTACCTGTATTCTCCCAACAAAAGTCTGATCATTATAGTAATTGGGAGTTATACTTTTTGTAGTTTAGTTACCTAAAAAATGCACTGTAAAGGATATGAAAATATATCTAAATATAAAACTAGTCAATATTCTCAGCTAAACCACTGTTTAGCTGTAATACTCAATCTATCCCATTACTATGGCAGAAATTACACTGCCAACACCCAGTGACATGTTACACTAACTTCCATTTGAAAGAGCCATTTATCTCTCTTTATTAACAATAAATGTCAAGGTATCCAGAGAATAAAGTGCAAAGGAGGCTTCTTGATACGTTATACTGCAAACAGTGTCCCCTTTCTCTGTCAATTTGCTCTCCATTTTGTCCTATGCCACACACACACGTGGACAATGGTCTCACTATCTGTTGCTCTCTCTCTCTCACAAACACAGGTCTATGACGGTTGATTAGCGACATAATGGGTACATAAACGGAAAGGATTACTCATGATGTAATACCAATCATCGCCACCTGTTGAGCCTGTTGCTTGCGATGGGGAGGTTGGACGACCCATGCACAAATGCAGACATGCTCGTATGCGCACAGCCATCCACGCAGGCTCACCGCAGATTGATTCCAAACCGGCACGCAGATGGCCTCATCACATACAGTACACACAACACACACACACACACACACACACACAATATATTCATACAGATGCATCTAAACGGATGCTCTTTTTGGACACACTGTTCACAATCAGTGCCACACAGGTCCTAGCCCCTGACGCTAGCCATCAAAATGTGACATTTAGAAAGCAGGAGCTTTAGAAGCAGGGAACACACAGGAAGAGAAGTCCTCTGCAGATAACACGTTTTCACCCAGTACAATACAACAAATATTATTGATTGGCAGGAGTTGGGAGAGGAGTATTGCTAATGCAAGTGACACAATGAACTTCCCCAAAGATGTCCAATGAGTGAGATACAAATCACCCATGTCTTGTTGTCATCCATCTTGTTTCATCGCCATGGAGATCAAAGAGCCTATCAGCGGGGTGCTTGTCAACGAGTGGGACATGATAATGTATGATTCATGCATGGACTTTCCCAGGTAAACAAATTGTCCTTTGATTAATAAACTCAAGCATAACCTCTTCTGTACTCTTCTACCCGTACATGTGCATCTTGAAAAATGAGTTCCAGGTGAATTTGGAAAAGATATGTGGCATAAGAACAGCTGCGAGGTAGCAATATTACTGCACTGCAAAAATGTTAAGTGAAAAACCCATCCACATAAAATATTAAAAGGGACCTAAGTCCCTTTAATACATACATAAATGAAACATAAGTGAAATTGTTAATTCACGTATATGTTTAAATAAACTTACAATTAAAGCTGTTTATTCCCATTGCCGTTCCTTCTAATAGGTGGTAAAATGGGATATCTGAAACTCCTTGCCAATTTTTTTATTTATAGTCCCAATGTGCTTCAAGTTATTTAGCAGATTAGAGTTTACAGATATATATTAGAGTTTTGCTGTAAATGTAAAAAAAATATGTTTTAATTGCTAAAAAATTAAAATGTGGGACATTGAAACACCATTGTTATAAAACCTACCATACAAAGTTTTCCTTTGTACGCAGACTGCAACTGCAGGGTGGAATTGACTTTCCAACTGCTAAACATTTTGCTAGTTAGACTTTGATATCAGGGACAAGGAGGAACGTTGCATAAACAAATCAATATGAGCAAGGAGCCAGACTGTTTGTTGAGTGTGTGTGTGTGTGTGCGTGTAAGAGAGAGAGTCAGTTTGTGCGTACATCCTGCCAGCCTCTGAACCAGTGTGAGCTACAGTATAATATGCCCCCTGCCCGGCCTCTGATCTGTCCCTTCCTAAAGGCCATTGCACACGTGCAGTGGAGCGGACGCACTTTCAATCCGCTCCCATGGTATTCAATGAGACTTGGCACACTGTGGAAGTCCATTTTTTACGCCTCCGCCCTGGCGTTTTTGAAGCGATTTTACAGACAATGGAAATACATTGAATAAGCAAAAATACACAAATAATACACAAATAATCATTAAAAATTGTTGTTAGTATTTAATACAGATACATTGAAACTACACAAACGGTAGGAAACTAGTGATTTGCTATACAAAGAATACTGTCCAAAAAAAAAACATTAATAAAGTATCAATGTGCCTGCCCTGTATTTCACTACAGAGAGCATTTTTCCACTCTACTTGTTGAGTCTGGGCCAACTGGTACATAATCTCACACAAATGATTGGTTAACATAAACCCAAGGCTGTTATCATATCTTTGTGCCTGAATTGTCGTAGTAATATTACGAATATTTAAATATAATTGTGATTCTATGTATGTATTCTACGTATATAAGTGTGTTAATACCGCATGATCAATGCTGTGCAATGTAAATCATGAGCAAGGAAACACAAAAGAAACACAAATAATGTAGAAAAACAGCAAAGATTCTTGTCCAACCAGTAACTGGTCTGCCAGATGAATGCGAGGGCAATCCGCAGGGAAGTGTGCAAACCAAAGATGAACAGGCCTAAGGCCTTCAAGTTAATGCGGGCTAGGCTGGCTGAGCTGTGCTACAGCGACGCTGTCTGAACACACCGAGGTGTTCTGTTTCTTCTAAAGCCTCACACCCCCTATGTCAGTCTTCAGTCATTTAAGACATTGCGAATTAGCCTAGTTAAAGCCTTTACGATTTGCACTATTTAAAAGCTGGGTGGTGCCAATATATGTCAATCAAATCATTAGCAAATCATTAGCAAATCATTGGACTACCTCCAACTAACCAGAACAACAAATATTTGGCGGTGATTTTCAAACAGGTGCACATGATAGCAGAACCTACAACCAAGCAGTAGCGATGCATGAGGATTTCAATAGAGGAAGCCCGATGATATTTTGACACTTTTTTTTGACACGATTGTCACTGTGGTGTATATTAGGCTACGGTGATACGTTTCACAGTAACGGGGTGTCTCTATCAGTTCGCAGTATGATAATTATGTGTTTAATATTGTCAGTTTCATTGTCCAAATCAAGTCACTACTCATGATAAAAACAAAAAACCACAAACCAAACTAAGAAGGATGTAATCCAGGTAACAAATGGCTTGCAATGCAGGCTGGGTAGCACTGAGGCACGCCTGATTGGTGTGAAGAAAGCAGCAGGGTGGGTTCCCTCGCCTGCCCGGCAATTTACTGTAAGTTTTCATGGAATCCAAACATTTGTGGACTTCCTATACACACCCACTGGACATTAATATCACAGTATAACACTCAACGGTGATTGGCAAATTTTTCTTAAAAGAAACCAAGTGGGCAAGTCTATACTGTCTGTAAAGTGAGAAGCTTATGAATATTTAATTTCACATTGAAAAGATTTCCATACATCATAGTCACGGTAAAAATATTATGTACATAATCAAAATAGGCCTAAAATGACGTGAAATGTTTTAGTAAAAAATATTTGTGTATTGATAGAGATTTTCACGTCATTCTGAGGAAGCGTAGCTTCCCCTGGATTCCACTAGAAGTCGCCACTCCATCCAAGCAGAAAAAGACCCACCTGTGGATGATTCTCTGGTGCTGTCGGCACCAACTGAACTACCCTCCTGGACACTGTTTGGGCTGGTGGCAGTTTACAATTGAGCGAAGCAAATCAAAGGCGAAGCTTTCAAAATCTGGATAAATCGTGAATATGATTCTTGATCCTCTTAAATGAAGCTAAAGATAGCTACCAGTGTATTATACCCATACACAGAAAGACAGACACTATTTGAGTTAGGTGATGCGAGATGGTGTCTCAGACAAGATAATTGACATAATAAAACCTTGATGTGATGTGATGGCTGGAGATGTAAGAAGGTGTTATAGGACACTTGAAAGACCTGTGAAAAGACAGAACCACGTTTTATACAGTACTGTGTATGTGCTGTACAATTGTGCTTCCAGTTTGCGTCCAAACACAGTGGTGGCACAACTTCAAAATACAGTATTTAATAGTGACTGGATGCAAAAAGCTCTCTGCTCAGGTATTGTGCATGTACTGTACAGGTATAGACTACATATGGAGATACCCTGCACAGGTTTACTGCACAAAAACCAAGGTACAAAGAACAAAACAAGCTATATTTTAAATGACCGCAAGTAGACCTGCTTATTTTATTTCAGACGCAACAATGTGCACTGTACCACGTCACTCTTCTTTGTGGACATCGTTTGCCAAGGAATAGTGAATAGCGCGAGTGTGTCTCTCCTATTTCCTAGCACTCCCAGGGTGAACGTACACATAGACGATTTTAACCCCAGAGTTAGAGTTGTCTCACACTGCAGAGAAAAGTAGAACTGTAGAGACGCTCGACATAACGTCTTCCTAGCAGACAATTTCTGTCTGAAGAACAAAGGAGCTTTCCCTGGGGAATTAAAGCACGGTGGAAGGTTGGTAGTGCATCCTCCCTGGGACTGTGGTTGTCATGTGACTGGGCTGTCACAAGGAACCACAGGCATGCATGCGGTGGTTCTCAAACCAAATGGCCCCCTAATCATTTATTTATTTATTTATTCACTTTAAGCTATGCAGACCTTGTTATCTGGAGTATGCAGGGTTATTCATAGCAAGATCCTGGGCCACTCGTCTCATTGTGCGTTATATTTGTCATCTATTTTGACCAAAAGAAGAGTGCGTGCCAGAAGAGGGGCAGAGAGTGCCAAGGCACGAGTAATCAGATCCAAGCACCGCAGCCAATTGGCAGATTCCAAACTGCTGCTCAGCTCAGAGAACTGCTTATGTTAAAGTGTGTGTGTGTGTGTGTGTGTGTGTGTGTGTGTGTGTGTGTGTGTGTGTGTGCGTAGGAGTGAGGGGCGGACATCGTTCATGTATGGTAATATCATATGTCTGGGATTGCATCTATGCAAGTGTGTGTGTGTGTGTGTGTGTGTGTGTGTGTTCAATCGGGAAATGATGGATTTAGGCTATAGTATGCAGAAAAGGGTGAAACCAAAACCAATTTTAGCTCAATTACAGATTGAGTCAATATGAGGATCTCTGGGCCGCTGTGGGTGAAAAGTCTACCCTCTGAATATTTTCCTTACTGGAAAAAAATATATAAAATTATGCAGCTCTGGCACATTCTGAATACATTTCAAACCAGGACTCAATACACTCAAAAGACATCCCACATCAGCTATGAATCTGCTGCTGGAATAACCTTCACAAATATTTGATAACTACTACGATAAGACAGTGGATACGAATATACAGTAGGATGTGTGTCAATACACAAGCATCCCACATAGGCAACACTATGTGGAATCCAACAGCCCATTCTGGTCTTACAAAACTATTTGAATCTCTATCTCACTATTTAAAACATATTTAAGGTAAGTATATTTTTATAGGCTATAGCAATATTCTTTTATTTATATAGCAATTATAGCAATTTATAGACAAGAAATAACACTTTGGTCATTTACACACAATTGGTGTGGAAAGAAAAGGCGACCATAAAGACCCACAGACTGAATGTTGAAGCAATATTGTGGTTATTGGAGTAAGGTGGGATGAGTGGATAAGGAACATTTTTAACAAGAGAATTATTCATGTTCATACACACGACTGTCAAAGATATAAATAGCCCCTGGTTTTCTATAGTAAAGAAAGGAGTCTAAGAGAATTGCACTCTTACTGTAGTGGTCCCGCCACAGTTGGTATTGTGATTAATTTGTGCAACATGTGCTCATTTGAATGTTCATAACTTCCTGTCATTACCTCTCATTTTCTCCTAAACAGCACCCTAATCATCACCTAAGAACACACACACATTTACACCTGCATGCAATAGACTACAACAAAACTATCAGGCTTTTTTGCAATAATTGATATAATGCATTATACATGTACATTACTAACCCGAAAGGCTGCTTGAATTCACAATTCTGAATTTACCATACCAAAATGTTATGACTTCAAAGATTCTATCTAAGAAAATGATCCATTAAACTAAACAAGAAAATGAATGAGCAATTCAAATGAAAATTCCCAAATGTTTTGGTTGCTTATTTACTGAATGATTACTGTTATAATGTTAAGTGATTGCAATAGGTTGTGATATCAATCACATTAGTATACTGTACAGTACACACACGTACAGTGTGAAATCACCAACACCCATTCCATATCTTGCCGTGTATTATGATCAGTAAACTTCCCTGCGATTTCTCTAACATATTTTATATGCCAGCCACACACTTGCTAGCCATTTAACTGTTTATAACTGTATTTCATGCTTCTGTATAAGAAAAGAAACGGACAATAAAGACCTGTCTTATATCTCCTAGCTCAACTAATTGGAGCCCATTGCAATGGGAGAGCTGTAGACATTGCCTTGTTTTTTCACAGCTTCCTTGCCTTGACTTTATAGTGTACATAATCTCTGGTACCATACTAATACCATGGAAACTAAAAAAGTATGTGTGGCTGTAAATGTCACTGCGGCAACTCCCCCAGATTTCTTTTTTATAGTTTAGCCATAAGGCTCAATAGATGTAAATGTTTGATGTAAATGTTTAGTGTATTTGACCTAAATGATGACATATTTGAATCATTTGACTGATTGAGGTAAGGCAATAATTATTCATCATATGCTCCATTTATGAAAGCCTTTCTATGTGCAGTTATTGACGTTTTCATAATCTGGTGTTGGGTGATACATTTGCAGCAAAACACAAGTGGAGCACTGTATGTGTTAAACAGCAGAGGTGGTCCACCAGAGAATGTTTTCCCACCTCTACTGGCATATGCAGGATAGGCTAGTGGTTAGGGTGGTCCACCCCCGGCCGAAAGTTGTGGATTCGATGCTTAACAAGCCCGGCCTACCTGTAAGCATCCTTGGGCAAGATGCCTAACCCCCACCTGCTCCTCTTTATCAGTGGACCTAAAAATATCACAAATAGCATGGAGTGGTGATGCGCACTGAGCTCTGTAAACATTAACAGTTCTCTCAGGACTAACAGGAGTACAGTTAGCTTTACCCATTCCGCATGCACACATCAATGTATTTGCATTCTCTCCAAGCTTAAGTCACATGGGAGAACGATTGAGCGCTGATCTGAGGGAACACTGAAGCGCTGTGTGGGATAGCAAGTTGCACATTGTTCAGGGGTGTCCAATTGAAGTCCTACTTCAAACAGTAAGATTCCACATTACTGTATGTGGGAGTGTTTGTAGAAACACTCCTCTGCATGTAGAGTTTTTGTTTTTGTCGTATTTTTTGCAAGGAATACTAAATGGAAAAAAGCGATGTTTTTGAGCAGGTCTCCGATGAATGTAAACAGAGATAGGCATATCTCAGTGCAGTAAACAACCTGTGACCTGACATCTAGAAAGGAGCCTCAAATTAGCTTCGTACATTAACAATAGTCTTACAACATTTCAGATCGTGGTATGTACAGTAGTGTTTTTTTAGTCAAGCTATTTTCAACAACTGAACTGGTGCATAGTGTATATATGGTCTTCCATGGATTATATACAGTTAAAAATGGTTGTCTCAAAAATTAGACGATGTGTCTCAATGACACCTTTCTTTATTAAAAAACGAAACTAAAACTAAAACTAAATATATGGCAGCGTGTCATCAAACTAGACATTAACACATTTTTAGCAACCACCTGGAGACACTTTTTTCATTAGTGATTAGCGACCAATTGCATTTGACGTAGATTTAAAAGTCTTCCCCTTTCCACCTAATTTCCCTTTTCTTCTGCCGTTAGCCTCTGTGGTATTAAAACATTAGAAGGAGGAGCATGACTCCTTCCTTTTATTGTGTCAGTACACAGCGGCGTGGCATTTTGGCCCAGTCGACACTCCCCAGCCGTGGCATTTAGATGTCCAGAGAGTATTCTTGGCAATTCCGGCCTCCCTATCATCAGCACTATTACCACCGAATGCTGGGTTAAACTGTCTACAACAGGCACATTAGCTCTATTCAGTTTTTGACCTTACTTATTTCTTTTTAATGGCTAATGCTGAGGACCATTTCCAGCCTTGTCAAATCCAGTGGCATTAATATTAGATTTACCCCTGGGTGTGCCGGCTCGGGTTAGGATATATTGAATATTGATGTTTGTCGGGTAAACCTGAGACAAGCAGTTGGTACTTCGCAAAGGTTATTGCACTTTTACACTTCTATTAATATATTGTTATTAAATTAGTATTAGCAATATTAGTGATTCATTGCATGACATTTGTATGATCTCACAACATGAAGAGCACACTCGCCCAATACGCTGTGTATAATTACACAGAGTGTATGTACTGAAGACATTTACAGCATTTAGAAGCAATAAGTACATTTGGGATTAGGTCATACATCAGTCATCGTAAGTAAACACGTTCTGTTAGAATAGTGACATCAGCAGTCATCAGGGCTACCTTGGTTACATAACATCATTACATATCAACATGCTATTGAGTACTTCAAAATTAATTGCTAAGAGCCAATCCTTACAGAGTATTAAGGATACAATTTTTAACTAATTAAAATAAAACCGAGGAAAACCGATAATCGCCAATGGGGATTATGAGATTTTGCTTTTATCATGTGATATTGGGGCCTCATTGGAAAAAGAAAAAGAATTTCAACAGATTTTCCATTAAATGGTCATTGTAATATCCAAGCGCAAAGCAGTAAATGGTTGCCATGGGAGATGATGTTGTGTGCCACTCTTCATTTCCATTCAGCTGTTACAAGCATCACTGAGCAACATCTGCATCTACGCTGACACTTTAAATCAGAAGTAATGAGATCCTCTGACATCGATGCCTCCATCAGTTTGTGACACCTTGTAGCTAAAAGCACAACACACAAACAAAGCATACTGCAAATGGCTATTTCACAGCCTTATGCAAATATTACAATTACGTAATACGGCCGACACTTCCCAAGCAACTTACAGTACCATTACTAAGTAGTATTAAGGAGCAGGTCGAGGTTAGCCATGTTACTCAAGGATGCTTATAGGAAGGTTGGGCAGTTCAATAAACATCTGCTGTGAACAGATTGATTGCGTCTCAACGTACATCTGTTTTTGTAGAACACCTTTATGACACCTATATACTGATGCTTGTTCATCGGTAATGTGGAACTAACTGTGTTCTAGGTTTCCTTAACTCATACCCAGTCTTTGGTATCCAATGCCCACACCAAACTACATTGTGACCAAGCATAGGGTGAGTGCGAGTGCATCTTGGCGTCCCGTTTCTGTGGCATGGAATTATTTCAAGTAGGCCATCCATTCGAATTTGTGCCTCAAGTCTTCGTTTCATTATGCAAAGCAACCGCAAAGGACAGCCCATTTGTTTTGAAGCGGAGTTTGATAAAGTCTCACCAGTATGATGGAGGTAGGAGCAGAGAGAGAACTAAAAAGAGAGAGATAGCTGGAGTGTAATGCAACACTATTTTCCACATAGAAAGCTCCGTAGGCTTCTTACTGTTAATTTCTCACTTTATTAGTTATCCTGTGGCATATTTCAATAAAAGTGGATTGTACAAAATATAGTCTCTGCTTTCACATGCCCATGGGTGTATTAAAAGAACTGGAAAAGCCATGTCAAAGGGCCAGCCACTGATTTCAATGAATACGCTCAGCGCATTCAAACCAGAACCAGCCCAGAGCTTCCAGAGCGCTTCTTTCAAGCGCTTATTGTTGCTAGGTTAACCGGCTTCTAGCACTTCCGCATTACTTCATTGTGAACGTCAGCAGTATAGTCTCTTAATAAGTTAACTTCAGAAAGTTGTTTATTGTTGACAATGTTGATATTGTAAAGTATGTCCCGCCCCCTCCTCGATTTTAATTGGCCAACAAGAGAGAAGTGACATTGACAAGCTCAATGCTGTTCCAAAAATTTGAATGTTTTTAACGGAAAGGAAGCGAAGCGGACGTTTTTGCGCCCAGGACGTTCAGTGTCATCAGCGCTGAACTTAATAAGAATTGTATAGAAAATAGGGCTATAGGTGACATTAAAAAAACAAATAACATTACTTTTTGTGTCTTTTCCATGGGCCATCAATGTGGAATTGGCTTTTTGGGCAATTTTCTGCAGTACCAGCAGGCCATCATATCAGGCAGGAAGCGAGCAAACGTATAAGTTACACTATTCCCTGTCAGCAGTTACAATTCACTCTGGATGGCCCATACTCAATAAGTGAGGAACCTGATCAAATGATGTGTGCTGTTATCAATTCTTTTGTTTCTCTGGGGCTGTTTGAAAAAGGAAATGGAGATGCTTTCACTTCAACATTTCCATTAAAATGCAGCGGTGCACAATAACTAATATAGGGAGACAGAGGACAGCAAGACCACCTAACAGCATCATAAAGTGAGAGCGCAGAGAATAAATAATGGCACATTTATTTCCTCTAACATCCTTGATATAGCTCGCTGTATCGTAGCACTTTCTCTCAGGCAGCACACGAGTCCATCTGGGATATTGGGAGAAATTTCTCGGAGGGAAAATGTAAGCGCCATGCGACTGACCACATAAATTAGGTGCACTGGAGTTGTAAAGCTGTTCTGTCAGACAATAAGGTAGCCGTTGGTTTTCCGGGTCCTCTTAAAGCATATTACACAGCAGGTAAAGCAATGTGGCACTGAACCGATAGCTTTATGTTGCCAAAGGTGACCTGGAGGGTCACTGATGGCCAAGTATGTAACTACAGTGTTTAAGGATGCTTTTTGACCCAGATGGATGTTTTTGCACCATGAATTTCTAGCTAAACCAAGAATGTGGCACTAGAAATGGAAGAATGGATCATAGCTGTAACTACAACAATGAATAGTAGTCTTTAATATTTAATATAAAAGAGATATAACACCAAATAACTCAACTTGTGTATGGAGTTTAATAAAGCATAGGCTATACCATCAGTGTTTTGAGTCTTTTTGCAACTAATCATAATTTAAAATATTAAGGTATTCCATTCTCTTTGGTTACTGAGTTTACTTTTCTTTGTTGATGCAATACCTTTTTTCCTCTTCAGAATAGTCTGAAGAAAATGGAGATACATTTATAAATCCATATTCATTTTTTTGCCAGTTGCAAGTCAATTCACATTTTCGGAATATTCTATTAGCAGCTTCATATGCCCATTTAAATTACAGCTGTGCATATAAAAAGATCCCGGCTGCATTGCCTAGCTAGTGTCTCCCCACTGTGTCTACACTGCAGTGCAGTGACTGCTAATTTGAAAAGTGCTAACTGAGGCATGACAGAGCTCTGTCAAACATCAGCCCTTCTCCATTTCCATAAACTATTCCACAGAACAGCAGAAGGATCAGAGGTCCCGCAGGGCCCAATGTGTCCCCTCACTACAGCCTATACACTACATTATGCCCTGCTGAAAAAGCAGCTCAACCCTGTCCCAGAACTGCCCTCTACTACTGCCTTAAGGCCAAAATACAACAAGCTGTCAACCTGGTGTATTTTAGGCTTTGGCCCTCAAGAGAGCCATTGCAGCCCAGCCATCGCCTAAAGTAGAGGTTTTTAAAGTCGGGTCAGGACACCCCGAAGGGGTCAGGTTATTATTATCGTACTGTTTTGTTTGCACAAATACATTGGAAATACATTCGTGCAGAAAATACCAGATAGCTACCCCGCTACGTGCCACTTGTTATGGGCCTGTCATGGCTAAAAACGGTTGAAGTACTAAAGTGTCAACCCAAGACCACCCACAAACTCTACCTGCAGCACACCCTCCATTTTGTCAACACAGACCCTTCCCTAGTGCCAGGTTATGGACAGTCCAATTACCAGGTTAGCCTCTATTTCCAGCTTCTCTGTTTCCAACCTAAAAGCTCCTAATCTGTCTCCCTTCTGATATCTCTGTAACGGTGCTGCTAGCCACATCAAAGAACTGTTGGCACCACTGTTTTGAGGAAGAAAGAGTGTGTGTGTGTGTGTGTGGTGTCTAAGTAAGTAGACAACCTGCTGTGGGTGAACACTGGCAGACTGATGAAACAGCACGCTAGTTCGAGGAAGCGGGAGTGAATCCTAAAAATAAAAAAAAGTCTCCAAGCTCTAGCTCCAAGTCTCAGCCATGGCAGAGACTTGGAGCTCGGTGTGAAGCAGGACTGTGTGAAAAGCCCACAGGGGTGCAATTACACACGGAGAGACAAAGTGACAAAGAGATGCCAGTTTGTTCACACCGGTACGGATTGCGTTGCTCAGCAAGGGTGAGAATGGGCTCTGTATGGGAGGATGGGAGGGAGAGGCTGCTCTCCCCCTCTGTGTCCTGCAGTCTCTCTATCGCCCCCTGTGTTCCTCTCGCTCTCTTGTCATGACCTCATATCCTCCAGGCTCCATCTTACTCTGCGTTAATGGTCAGGCGACTGTCCACATTTTATTACAGTCTGAAGGTCACTGGCAGGCCGAGAAGGACAGACCAACTGGCTGTAATAGATGACAGACTCCTGATTTAAAACTAGTGGAAGATGAAGACTTTTTTAAGTGGACTGAGATTAGACATGCTGAATCAATTAAAATTAATTATAATTAAGGAGATAATAATCTACCTATGTGAGTGCTAGAAAATCTGATTTTAAAATGCTCTGGTCAATAATGGCAGCACTCTGATTCTAGTGGAATTAAGTTTCAAATGTGAATAGAGACATGGTCCATTTACGCTAAAGACACTTTATAAAGTGTCCACATGCAACATCAAATCTATAAATTCACTCAGCGTGAATGGACTACCTGTTCACAATAGCTAATATCAAATAATCCAAAAATAGCTAATATATGTTAAAGATAAATGTCTTTTAAGACTTCTAAGACACTGACATCAAAAAGTCTAATAAGTTCATGCCACTGAACAGTGAAAATGGCCTGTCAGCAGTCTAACACAATGAAGAAGTTATAAAGGTTTCTTAAAATTCAGTACAGAACTTGAAAAGAGAGACAAGCCGGCATCAGAACTCATGTTCCCTTTGATCACCTTGCAAATTTTGCAAGGCATCCTGCCTGTGCTGTTTCAAGGTCCAAGGTTCAAGGAATCTTTATTATCCCCGAGGGGCAATTTGTTGTGCAACAGCAGGATGTAACATAAACAACACATAGACAAACAAAACAATAACAACCAACAACCACCATCAGCAAGAGACAAAATACCTACTACATAAAAGGTTCCACATCTCACATTGAATTATTAAAAAAGCCTATAGCAGCAGGGACAAAAGAGTTTTTATGTCTATTTGTCCTGCATTTAGGCAGGCAGAATCTGCGGCCAGACGGTAACAACGTAAAGCAGCTGTTTAGGGGTCCGACTTGGGTCGGCCAGGACTGACTGTGCACTCTTAAGGGTCCTTATCTCACATAGAGAATTTAAATCAGTCAGAGGGTTGTGGGCAATTTTGCCACGCACCTTAACTATGTACTTAAGGCTGTTTTTGATTTTAAGGGTGAGGGACCCAAATCAGCTCACAAGAGCAAAGGAAATGACAGTTTCAATAAAACAACAATAAAACATCCTCATAAAAGTCTTGTCGACATTAAAATTGCGAAATTTATGATAAAAGAACATGCGTTGATGTGATTTTTTACAGACAGCGTCAACATGTGGCTCAAAGGTGAGTTTGTTATCGATGATACCCAGGTATTTGTATTGATTCACCACTTCGATTGCTTGATCGTTTGTTGGCAAATGCATTTTAAGTGAATGAAAAGATGCTTTCAAGATATCCCATTGCCTAGGTCCTGAGTACACCCAAATCCTTCATGCAGAACGTCACCTCACAGCATGGTAGGTTGAATTATTCAGATAGAGGATCTCCTTGACAGTTACAGTAGCTAGCTACAGCAAGAAAATATGCTGGAGCAGATATGCATGTTTTCTGTATCATCTCTCAACCCACTGCTGTATACAATTAACTGCATATTTAAAATTGCCAGTTATGATGTGATAACCAGAAAACAAAATACGATGAAAATCGGAATTCGCAATGTGCATTTGTTGCATAAATGCATTGTGTTATATCCAATTGATTTAGAAATTCATGGCCAGCAATGGCTATATTGTCACTTCGTCTGGTCTTACCTGGTTGAAGCCTTACGAATGAGGCCATGCGAATACTATAGAATCACTTAGAAAGGACCAGAATGCTTCAAAGCTTCAATCGTTGTCATGGTAATCCAAAACGCCGGCAAAGCTTTGTCATTTATTTAAATAAAAATAAATCTTATTGAACTAAAGCCAGATGTATGCATTTTTCCAATTATTTTATTTTCCTTTTGTGAATGGAAACTTTCCCCCATTTATTTTATCACCGTAGTGTGAAAACCTTGCATCTGCTAATTTGTAGTTTCACAGGGTTTTTATATATAAGGAAAGCGGCCAAAATTTTAAAGCTGTAGCACAATTAAAAGCTGGTAAATAAAGTAAATAACACCACATGTTAGAGATGAAAGTCACTGTGTCTGCCCCCGTGTGCTCTGTTCCCAGATAGAGCCCTGGTAGGGTGTTGTATTTTTATTTGTAAACACACTAGAACCTAACATTTGGTGGTGATAATCTAGCTCTGATTAGCTAGAAAATACACCAATAAACCAAGCGACGCTTGCTCCCTGGCTGGTAGGTGACCAACATTGATACTACAGCCAAATGTTTTTCCAAAAAAGCCTATTCCGTATTGATGGCCCATAGAAATCATGCGCCTCTAAAACAATTAGAAACATTCCTTGAACGTAACACAAGTTCACAAAAGGTTCATTAGTTTATGAAATGTAATGTCAGCGAGTTAGATTTCACCTAAAGGAAAACTTGTTGTTTTGCAGTTGACCATAAGGCACGAACGTGGATTTGCGGACGTGCGGTAGGCACGGGAGACACTAATGCGCATGCTCTGTGCTGGTCCCGCGAGATAAGAGTCTAAACACATGAAAGTCGGGAGAAGAATTCCCCATCATATGCACTGGGGGAGCTGAACATTGCAAATTAATTGAAATGAATGTCCAATTTGACAGTGACCATTATATTTCTCATAAATAAATAGTTCCCATACAGTATCCTAGTTTATACCATATATCCATGGCTGTTCCCTTGGACACAGTGTGCAGCCTGCCCCACAGTAAGGATTTTCTGAATTAAATTAAGGAATTGACACAAGGCTGGGGTTTGTGCTGCTGAATGTGTTTGACTTAAATTCAAAGTCATGCATACCTGTGCATCCATAATAAAAGTTGGGCTCCGGTTCAACTTTATCAAAGACGCAGTTCCTTCAATATATGCAGACGGATCACCATCAAATCGGGTGACTGACCTATAAGGTCCTGTAAGTCTTAGCATAGGCTATTAAGGCTAGGCTGAACTTGCCAGAGACTAGCAAAGTTGTTGTGTCGACTTGTACTAAGTTCAAATATCTTTGCAGAAATGTAAACTTGCATAGTCATGTCTCTTTATCTTTGCTATGCAGCCGTTTACAAAATGTGGATTTACAAAAACTGTTGTGTGGTGTTTACATCACTGGTATTTGGGATTGAAGCCATTTTCAAAACACTTTACTGAGGTGACACCAGGTTGACACCCCTGTCTGACAATATTTCACTAGTATGACTGTGGTGTAGTGTTCCGAAGAATTCTCTCCAATAATGTTGTTGACATTTCAAAATAGACAGAGGGTGGCTACACTAAAACACACCACTGGGGAGCAGTCTTCAAAAGCAGGACTGTTTTTTTTTTATATTCCTGAAAAGAAAAAACTTTTTGACCTATTTGATGTTTCCACAAGGCGGTAACAATAGCTCACTGGTGGTTCTGTGGAGATACAGTAGGTGGCAACGTGCACATTCTATTATTTAGTATGCACACCGCAAGGAAATAAAGAAGAAGACAGCTATAATCTTTTATTGCGAACTCCTTCAGTAAGCGAAGCTTCGGTGCATGAATGGAATTACTGCTAACCAGTAATATGGATGCTTGGTTTATTATACTGACTGCCTTTAAGCTGTGTGTGCACGCGCGCTTGCTATCACCCTCTGCATGTGCATACGTGTCCACTTGC
This sequence comes from Percopsis transmontana, assembly GCA_025447815.1. Classification (NCBI taxonomy): domain Eukaryota; kingdom Metazoa; phylum Chordata; class Actinopteri; order Percopsiformes; family Percopsidae; genus Percopsis; species Percopsis transmontana. The sequence goes on along the minus strand of JAOEHI010032602.1, from coordinate 1,757 downwards.
TCTGAGAGAAGGAGAGAATGATGCCAGGTTGTGGCACCTTCGGTACAGTATAACCTTAATGATAACCTAAGCAAGCCTATGCATTTCAAATAGGACTTTGGAATCGGGTCGGGTTTTGCCCCCCCATGCCAAGTACAATGTTTAACAAACAAAGTAATCAGCATTACTAGGGTAGAGAGCACTTGAAAGAAGGTGATGCATCAAACCCCAGAGCTGAGCCCTGGCTTCAGAGCATTGTTCCTGCTGTCTCCCTGGGGATCAATTTTAGTGCTGGAGCCGCATTCTAAGTTGGATTCACCGGCGGTCAGTATGGAAAGCAGTGGAATGCAAGATGCCTTAGCATAAACTCTCTCATGAATATTTTATCAGCAGCAACAGGGCCTGACCTATTTCTAAACCAATAATGCATGTCCGAAATTGCATTAGTCTAGCAATTCAGAGATTAAACAATGCATTCGAAATGGCAGCCTGCTCCACCTTTACATATTAGGGGAAAACTGGCTGAGAATGTTCTTTGTCACCAACCTCCTGTTTACCCTTCCTAGCACTGCTACATACATTTACACCTACAGCCTGCCCAATACAACCACCCAAGCCTCTGATCTCAGTCCTGGAGCTGGGCTCCCTGTACATTGTGGCTCTTACCTAAAGCCTAAGTGGAGCAGAAAACCGTTATTGACAATCAAACCACAGGGCAGGTAATCCTCTAACCACACCTGCTATTATAACGAGGTTAATTTGCAGGCTTGGCAGGCTGTCCGTTGGAAGCCATTACACTTGCTGCTGACCTTGCCCGCAGGAAGCAGACCGGCCGATAGAGGCACTCATCTGAAAGCCTGATAAATGGATCTCGGAGCGTCCCGGTGGGTAATCGCATCTACTGAGGTGGGACTCCTGAGGTGGGACTCCTGAGGTGGGACTTCTCAGTAGATGCGATCCTTATTTGCACTCCAGCAGTGATATAATTGTTGATGTGAGGTTTCTACTTCCGTTCCCCTCTGATACATCTGAAACTAGAAAAGGTTAGGCATTCGGTTCACAGACCACTGGGCTAATACCGAACCCGGTTACCATGGTAATCAACCTGGGCAGAGGCAAACACCGGCTGACCACATATAGCAATTAAACTTGAAAGAAGCGCCATGTGTTGAATGATGAGAGCCTCTAAAATGTGGTGGTTGTTGTTGTTGTTGTTGTTTTTAGGTGTCACAGGTCATTTTGGGCTCACAGGGAGAGACTGGTGTGTCTGGCGTGGCGGACAGGGGGTGAGATGGCCCTCATCAATCTAACGCCTCTCCTCCTGAGGTAATCGTTTCTGCGGCGGCGTGGGATTGAGCGACGTGGCATCTCATTAGGCTGATGCCTTCTCCATGTCAGTCAGACTAAGGGGCGCAAACCCGCACACGCACACGCACTTGCACGCACACACACCATTAGACGTCCTGATGTCTCCGGCGCTGACATCTACATCGACGATCTCGGCCAGGTATCATTTTTGGGTCCCATGCTACCATGGCATGTAACGTACCAGATGCCACTGACTATGTCAGCATGTGGGATTACAAAGGGGAAGGTTTATTTTGTAAAATCCCTATTAAATTTGTGTGCGCGTTAAGTTAGGGGGAGGGGAGGGGGTAGGGGAGTGGGGGGGGATAAGTGCCCAATATTTATCTGAGGGTGTGTTGTGTATAGATCTCAAAATAATATATATAAAGATGGGGGGGGGGGGGTTGCCTGTGTTGGACAGGGCTTTATCG
>JAOEHI010032562.1:0-24049 GCA_025447815.1 Percopsis transmontana | reverse complement strand
TTTTTTTTTTTTTATATTTTTTTTTTTTTTTTTTTTTTATTAATAAAAAAAACAATTACCCCCACTTATTTTTTTTTATTTTTTTTTATAAAAAAAAAAAATAAAAACCCCCCCCCCCCCCCCCCCCCCCCCGAATCTCACGCAGGTGTAGGCTGTGTTCTTGTTGAATCACCCGGTTGCCCCCCTCTCCCTTCCTCAGAAGTCTAGTTGGAGCAACATAATGGTCCTATTCCAGATAGCTCACTTAACAGCCCGCTCAAATATCAAATGATAAACTGTGTGTGTGTGTGTGTGTGTGTATCCGTGTCCCCACACAGGTCTTCATATGGCTCCAGACTTTTTGTCACGGCACGCTGAATAGAAACAATAGTTGTTGTTGATGTCTTCCAGATGACAGGAAACCAGGACACATTGTCTGTAGGCTTGTTGAGATTTGCTAGCACAGGTGTCACCACAACTAGCGTCAACTGTTAACCCATTTAACAGAACCCGTTTCTTCTTTTGTGTGCGCAAACGCACACAAAAGAGCGCTATTTCAGCCTGCCATTACCTATACCATTTTAGTTGAAAGGTTTTTCTTCCCAACTGGCTGGTTATGTTATGGCTCACAACATAAGGGGTAGAGTGGAGTGCCAACCACTCACTGTACATTAACATTTACATGTTATATTTACATTTACAACATTTAGCAGACGCTTTTATCCAAAGCGACTTCCAATTGGTACATTTGTCAACAGTTGAACTGGTTAACCACCAGTTTTTGCAAGCGCTCGGGTAGGGCACTGTCAAACAAAAGTGACAACATAATTCTGGACACATTTACAACAATGCAAATTTGTTGTACCGTTTAGTTTGTGACCTTTTGTCATTTGTTTCCTATTTATACTTCTGCTAACAACAGAATTTAGAAACGGACTCGGTATAGCTTGTGCTGGGTGAACCCTAGCCGTATAATTTATTATTTTATTTTATTTATTTTAACTGTTTTAATCTGACACCTCGTCTAAAAACCCGATTTAATATTTGTTCTGAATCTTTTTGGGAAGATTTCTCTGAGGCTACACTTATGATTAACCTTGATTTTATTTGTATTTAGTTTTATATGCTAACGGTCCAAGAGCCCAGGAAGGACAGAAGCTCAGCACTTGTGGATGGCAGGAACATTTTTACATGCAGCCCACTGCGTCATCTGCCGTTTTCATTTCTATCACAAATGCGTCTCTGTCATGTGGTTTGTGTGGTTAACACTTGTCACATACACAGTTATAGAGGGAGTGTTCTCAGTTCAATTGTGCATGTGTTTGCAAATTAAATAGCTATAACTTGTTGCTTTCTGTCTTTGGTTGTTTGTTAGTCAATGGAAGATCAAAAATGTATTATATTGTACAAGTCATGATATTTAGGCCTAAAAGTGTGTGACGGTATCAGGTCTGTATGTTAAGATATGACTAATAAGGGAAGTTTCAAAAGGCAAATTTTCCATCACTAAGACTATTAAGATCAGATGCATTTCAAATTGGTTCCTTTTATTTACTATGCGACTCACTGTACGGAACAAACCCCCAGAAGACATGAGACTTGCTCCATCACTGACCTTTTTAAATCGTTATTTAATCTAGCCTGAAAGCCTCTAGCCGCTCTTGCACAACACTTCTGTTAAAATTTGTTTATGTTTATTAATTTGTTTTGATTTTTATTAAATGTCTCGTATGCCTTTTTTTTTTTTTTTTAATGCCTTTTTGTAAAGAAATGCCTATTGCTGAATTACCTTGTGAAACATGCGATACAGATGCTTTGCCCTGCATCCTTTAACAACCTTTATCAAATACATCCATTAGCCTTATGAACCTGCATTGATCAGCAGTGAGCTGGTTAAATAGAAATAAATCAACTAAATTCCAATGTCCAATTAGGCAGCTGTTCGCTTTACATTAGAGTACATGAGCGCTCTCCAGAGATGCGTTGGCGACGGTAAGCATGGCATTAATGCACACGTTTGCTCTGCTGTCGCACAGAGAACCTCTACTCGGCTGCTGTTGGCCGAAGTGCCTGTCAAAGGGCGGAGCTCTCGGGTAACGTGATGTATCCTAATGGTGCGCACGCACACACGTGCGCATACAAAGTGCAGTTATATAAAGGTTGTTTGCATGCTGCAAAATCAAAGAGGTGGGGATAAACAAGCTTAGCTTATTTTGAAAAGCAGGAGAATTACAAGTTAGGATAATAATATGATGAAGGTACGTGCGCGCGCACACACACGCGCACAGCTCTTACAAAGCTTGTTATCAGCAACCCTCAGCCTGCATGTTCCCCTTGTCCTGTTCTCGCACACCTTGGGCAAAGTCAGGGTGACTTTGCCGTGTGTGTGTGTGTGTGTGTGTGTGTGTGTGTGTGTGTGTGTGTGTGTGCGACCACAGTTGAGTCTCACGGGGAGCTAGACAAATCCCCAGGCCCAGGGGACCCCGGACTGGGTAGTAAACAAGACTTGTGTCACCAGTGACACAAACAAGCATCCACCGAAATCCTTGGAACACTTCTTCAAGCTCAAAGGCTACTGTGAAATGCTCTAATGACTGGGCAGCCAGTTACATGCTCTGCATACCTCTTGATAAAATTTCACCCTATGGTTATTAAATCTAATTTGTGTTTTATATATTACTGTTTCTGAACTACCTTTTTTTTTCTTAAAGGTCAGTGTTTTTCTGCCATTGAATGGTCAGACATGCCAATAATGATTTAGGCATTCATAAAATCCTTTTCCATCTATAGTTGTGAAAGTTATTGTAATGTGGCGAGTCAGGCATCACATAGGTACGGTGGTGCCACTTTTACATCAAACGAGGCTACACCCCATTGGCCCGCATGCTGTTTGGTTTGGAAGGGAAGCGTATCACTTTACTGCATGTAAACGAAACTGTTCCAGGTTTCAGGGCTAACCTCTGACTAACAAAACCATTTAAAGAACGCAGACGTACATCAATTATGTACAAAACATCAAACAATTGCACAATAAAATACTTTTTGATAACAAATAATAGAACATCTTCCAGTGCTGTTGAACATCCATCCTTCCATAAGCGTCAGATGATGGTTGGCATTCCAAGTAATCTAGCCCAATTTTTAATTTAAGACTAAATAAATCAAGAGGTTATGCGAATGACTCCATCGTCGTGTTGTTGGCCAAGTGAATTTAAGCGTTCCCGCGGTTCTGAAATGGTTCTCCTTTTGTGCACATCCTGTCAGGCCCCAACGGCCGTTACCACGTCGTCTGCTTTGACTGTGCTAGCTCGTGTCGACTTGCCATTAATAATGTGCATTTAAGCGTTCCCGCGGGTTTTGACATGCTTCTCTTTTGTCTCCTCATTGCCTTTTGCAGGAGGAATCTGACCAAGCTGTCTCTGATCTTCAGCCACATGCTGGCGGAAATCAAAGTCATCTTTCCTGGAGGACAGTTCCAGGGAGACAACTTCAGGATTACCAAAGCCGACGCCGCAGACTTCTGGAGGAGATTCTTTGGAGAAAAGTAGGGTTTGATTCATATTTTCTTATTTTTGGTTATTCGGTCATTCTTTTTGGCAACAAGGGGATACAAAGTTTCTATATATAGATGGGGATAAAAATATTTCTATAGCCCTTAATCACATTACAGTCTCGAAGGGCTGCACAGGCCCACATTTCACATGTTGTAAAAAGAGAAAACATACATGTTACGTGTTTGTGCGTTTAATGGAATAGTGCGTCTCATGCTTTAAGACAGAATTTGAGTGAAAGTGAATTCTCGACCGAAGGAGTTTTAGGCAAAATGTTAATTCATATATGGAAATATTCTGCTCTTGTCCAAATGTTTGCACATTTCATGGATGTTTTTTAATGGGTAATTTCTCGTTTCCTGGTGTGAATTGAAAGGTCACACACAGAAATATACAAGAGTACAAAAAGAATCTGTCTCACACTACTGTGTGTGTGTGTGTGTGTGTGTGTGAGACGCGAAAGCCACACCCTACTGACAAAAGACACTGCGTTTGGCCCTTCTTTGTCGCGACAACAGACAGCTGAGACAAGGTCATTACCTCAGCCCGGGCGTGCGTGCCTACGCTACCCTTCCCCCTATCTGTCTCTGTTCACTGAGTTTCAAGCTTTATTCAATTTTCTCAGTGACTGTCTGTCATCAGAAAACAAGCCTGCGGGATGCCTTAGGAAAGTATGAGGATTAATTAACACGTCAGAATACGAATAAATATAATTATTTAGTTCTAGATCTATGTATTTCCTACATACCATAGTCCTCACCACCATTATTTTCATATGATTGGTTTCACATACAAATTTAGAAAAAGAAATCCCCTAAAATGTCACTAAAACCCCTAGGTGTTATTTTATTCTACAAATTCACAGCTTGTATAATAAGCCTGACAAGGACACATTTTAGGAAACTTTGTAGATTCTTGATTAAAGGACCCCCTAAAATTCTGTTCTTGAATATGTATCAAAAGGGATAAAACAAATAATTAAATTTGCAATCTAAAAGAAGCCAAACGAGGCTACTCAAACTAAAACGAGGAACACAATTATGACAAAAAATATTGAAGAGGAAATAAAAGTCACTACTGCGGAATACAATGACTGTACTGAGCCTTGAGCTTCAGCTGTACACAGTGTAGCTGTTTTGGCGAAGCAGGCTCTGTGCTGGCAAAGAGTAGCACCAGCCCTCCCTGGCTAACAGATCGGTTAGCCTGGGAGGGCTGGTGCAGGCGCTGTGTGGGAGTGGATGTTCCATCTTTGAAGGGTGATTTAGGAGTCACTTGACTCACTTGACTAAACCTAAGAGGTTCTCCGGTCCCCACCCACAGAGACGCCCTCGTGGATTATGATAAAGCTCTTGCTTTGAAGGAACCGGAATTTTGATTTATTATTTAATATTCATTCATTTACTTATATTCAGTGTGTTTGACAAAGCCATGCTAACAAGGCAGGATGTGTGTGTTTTTACACAACAGAGGTACACCAGCCAAATCTCAGCTCCCATGGCAGATTTCAGTCTCGCATACATGGGATATTGTCACTTCAATCCAGCTGTAATTGTCTGTTTTCCTGTGTTCGAGAGCCGTCAAATGTTCCCAGAGCTGGCCCAGACCTTTTGGCTATCCTTCTATTCAATGTAAATTTACATTTGGTTACCTGACTATTGTGACAAGACCCCCCCTGTTGGCCTTTGTTCTTAACTATACAAGCAAGAGTCTCCCCATTGTTGTCAGAAAGAGTGTTGGTGAAGCATTACATGCAAAGCTACCCGTCTCTCTCCCTTGTTGCAACATTGTATTGAATATAGCCCGTTTCCTGACTTACCACCATCAAAACGGACTGGTCTTAGTTGTCTGTGGTTACATTTTTACCATCAGCTTCCACCCAGTCTGAGGGAAGGACATCTCCTTTCAGAGACGGCTACTCTGCGAACGATGCAGCAGCATTTCGGATCGGCATAAGCACAGTTCTGCTGAGCCAATCCATCACAATTACCCGAAACGCAGTCCGTATACAGTAGCTTGGAGACTTTTTTGTCTTTATTGACCATGCCATGCCATTTATGTGGGAATAAACAGCCGTAACACCGGGATTAAAAAAAAAAAAAAAAAAAGTTCTAAAGTAAAATATTTCCTCCTCCCACTAATTCACTAATTAATTTTCACACATGTTGGTGTTGTTGTTACTGCATGTATGCTATGCATCAAGGAATAATATAATAATTTATATCCAAGATGGTAATGTATGCAAATCAAATGCTTTAGTTCTACATTCAAAAGTAAGTTGAATACAAAATTTAATTTACACACAAACTGTGCCTTCCTCGTAGGCATTTCTCAAGACATGGAAAAAAGAGGAGCTGATAAAATCAGCCTTTTAATCGTTGACTTGGACTATGTGTGTCCGTGTCGTTTTCAGCGTAGCTAGTGTAACTGTAGCGTGGCTTACAGTAAAGCAGAGGGCTCTTGGGATAATGTACACAGTCAAGTGCATATTAAAATTGTGGTCAGTCATTCCTTGGACCACAGAGAGAGCCCATGAGCAAGGGGATAGTTTTTTGTTTTTTGTTTTTTGTTTTTTTTGTTTGTTGTTGTGGCACTTAATGAGATGTGGCATATTTTATAAAGAGATTGCACTCTTCACCTCAGTCATTAAGGATTAAAGTGTGTTGCTCTATTCCTTTTAATATATATATTTATTTTTGGTCTCCTGCCCTCCCCATATTGTTCATGTTTTTCCCGCAAAGCTTGCTCTGCGCTAGCTAGACACATCTCATAGTGCTCCAGCTGGTAGCTTGGCGTCTGATGTGTGACTAAGCTAGCTTGTTTTGACTTGCAGTTTTTTTTCATTGTTACTATACCTCTCATACCAGTCCAGGGTAACCTCGTTGGTATATTGCATATATTCTGGCCAGCAACACACCCCATAGCACTGACTGTGGCGGCATTGTTCCTGGTTGCAAAGTCTTTATTGCCTCCTTGCTTGGTGTTTTTTTTTTTTTTTTTTTCGCTGAGATCAGTCCTGTGTTGTTTCATATGTAATGCTGATGTTGATATTTTGGTCTTGCCACAGATATTATTTTTTAAATGTATACAATAACACTATTTAGCATCCACCAGAAATGGTTATCAAAGAGAAGTTGTGACATACTTGTACATACTTGACATATTGACAACTCTTGTGGGCACTGGAAAAACACAATGTTCACTGCCTTCTGAACCATTATTTATGTCAATATATCGGCCAAAATATACACGAACACTGATATAGCTGAGATGTGCCAATATTGCTACTGGTAATATTGTACATTTGATGAATGTAGGAAAAGACGAGAGGGTAACCTTTCAGCAGGCCATTGTCTTGTTCTGTGGTGATCATAATCCATAATGGAAATTGTTCCGCAGTTGACTATGGTTAGCGAGACCGCTTTAAACTTACTGAGATGCAGCTACACACTCCAGAGATTATGGTTGGGATAAATGCGATGGCTGCCCGCACAAACGCAGATCTTCCAAATCTTCAATACATGCTTTTTGTCCCCATCAGCATCAATTCATTTCTGTTGCTCATCGCAGAAAGTTTGATGTTTACATTTTTACACAGCAATGCTTCTCCCTCTCTCTCGCAGGACGATAGTGCCATGGAAAATCTTCCGCCAGTGCCTTCACGAAGTGCATCTCATCAGCTCGGGCCTGGAAGCTATGGCCCTCAAGTCCACCATCGACCTCACCTGCAACGACTACATTTCTATTTTTGAGTTTGACATCTTCACAAGGCTCTTCCAGGTTGGTTGAACACTGTACACGTTCAAAGTCTGGGCTTCGTGAGATGGGCCGCTACGTTGAAGGCGGTACATTTTAAATATTGTGTGACGAAACAAGTTTGGAGCTCTTGCTGTATTCCAAATTTTATTTTAAATCATTTAATGTTTATTTTTTATCTCTAATTAAATCTAAAATTATTTTAATTAAATTTAAAATTAAACATTAATTTATTTTGTGTTTACTTAATATATTTTAATTAGTTAATAAAAATAGATTACATTTTCATTAACTGTACTTGTTACCAACTGTACTTTTACTCAATCATGGTGGCAAACATAATAACACTGGATCTTTATCACAATACATATTCTTGAATTAGAGGTCACTGAATGTGAATACAGTACAGTTGCTGTTTTCAGTAAACGCCAGAGAAGCTGTTTTAGGAGGCGAGGGAGTACAAGTGGCTTGGTAAACAGGATGTATTGGATGACATATCCGTATTTAGACTTAAGGTGGTCTCGATCACCCATGTTTGGTTTATGAAGCACAGGTCGTGCTTAAATGTATGCAGATTGACTACGCACAGGAAGTGTGTGTCGTGCCATAACGTGCACATTAAAACAAAAACGCTATGCCGAAGACTTGCGTCATTGAGCGTGAAGCTCCATTTTCCTGTACTGAGTATTGGTTCTATTTTCACGCTTGTTTCAAAGCTCAAATGTGTGTGCGTGTGTTTTTTAAGCTCTTTCATGTTGACAGATCGCTGGCCCATGTGGCTTCAAGATATGTGTGTGTGTGTGTGTGGGAGGGAGCAGAGACCCCAAAGGCATGTTTTCTGTTTTGGCAGAACCTTTACTCTATTTAGCATACTGTGCATCTAATATGAGAAGTGTGTGTGCCTGTGTCATGGTGGATTGTGCTCTTATCTAGCGACTAGCTTCTCAAAACATGTGCAGCATAGCCAAAAAATGTTTTTCCTCACTGCAAATACCCGTGCCGGCTGTTATCTCTGACTATTCACGAACCCGCATGGGGTGTGCCGCTGCTGTGCCAAAGCAGCAACCTATTGCTTTTAGTGAACTTAGCTGTTGCAAGTTGCTGTCGATTGATTGACTCGGAGGAAGTCATTAGAGGGCCGGCCTAGCCCGTGTGTTGGTTTACCTCATCCCCCTTGGCTTTGCTGAGTCACTGGTGGAGCATCTGGGTGGGAGGTGTGGATAGGAGTCACAGAGCCCACATGAAGGTGAACATGATGGGATGAACAAAGGCAAAGCCTGCCTGGCCAACGCGTGGTGACTGTATTGTTCTTGGTGCAGGGTTTAGCCTTGCTGTTGAGCCGTTGTTTCCAAAACTGGCAAACGTAAGGTGACCAAACCTCCAAACCCACCTCTAGTCGCAGTAAACGTGCAACATAATTGCAATAGCTGTTAGTATTGTTAATGTTACGTGGAATAATGTAACATTAACGTAAAATAAAATATTTAAATACACTTAGTACATACAAAAGATTTGTATCAGCAAGTCCAAGCGGCCTGATGTTATGCTTCACTCGGGCTTGGGAAGACGAATTACAGTACTAATAGGCACTAAAAATGTATGCCATAAAAACGTGCAGCTGTAACTATTGCTACCTTTAGCAATTACAACTCACCAGTCTAGCTTCACAAGACTAGTTTCTCTCTAATGAGGATTTTTTATACTTTCCTGGTCTGGTCTGTGTCTTGAGTTCTTTTCTGCCTGTCTGTCCTCCAGCCTTGGGGATCGATTCTGAGAAACTGGAACTTCCTGGCCGTAACTCACCCAGGCTACATGGCCTTCCTCACCTACGATGAGGTCAAGGCTCGACTGCACAAGTACATCAACAAACCTGGCAGGTATGTGTTCTATTCCGGCTCTCTGTTAGGATCAACGCTGAGAAGGTTTAGGGCTTGTGTCCACCAAATGCGTTTTTTCCACACCCTCATTTTCAGAGCGCTTCTCTCAAGTGCTTATTGTTGCTAGGTTACAAAAATCATCTTCTAGCACTTCCCCATGACTTCGCTGTGAATGTCAGTAGTATAGTTTCTATACCTTTAGTTAACGTTAGAAAGGTTAGCTAAAACGATGGAGAGAAATCGCCTGATCTTCAATGACGGGGTTGTCAGTGACAGCCAGGATCAGTTTCTCCTCCGCCATTGTTGACAGTGTTGATATCGTATGCCCCACCCCCTCCTTGATTTTAATTGGCCGACAAGAGAGAAGTGAGAAGTGTTCCAATAGTTGGAATGTTTTCAACTGAAAGTGTTGAAAGCCGAGCGGGAAATAAAGCTGAGCGCCGAGGGCGTTCAGCGTCGTCAGTGCTGAACTTCTTAGGGTTTGTTTATAAAAATAGACGCTGCCAGCTCAAAAAACGCATTTGGTGGACACGGGCCCTAATGATCTCTGCTTGAATTTAAGCTGTTATCTATTATTTTGAGGATTGAAGGGTAGGTTATGTAATGTATTTTGTGAAATGTATAGCTAGGTTAGCGCTGATGACATGAGCAACCCCTTAAAAGCTATTTCTAGTCTTTCAAGAAACAGATGAGTATCAGAAACAGGGCGAGGGGAAATAAAATGCAATGCTCTTGATGAAACTAATGGTCAACACTTATAACTAGCTAGATAACTAGCAAGCTACTAATGGGTTAACTAACCAATTCTGTCAAGGTTTCTAAGTTGTGGCCAAGTCATCTGAAAGGCATAAATAGGGACCCCCTTTTTCCCCTATAATGTGCCAAATGGCTGGTGGAAAAACTTCAATTTGAAGTGCCTCTCGCAGCATATATCGAGAGTGACTAGTTTAGCCCGGAGGAGAGCTGTTCCCTGTGATTAGCCGCCTTAGCGTAGCTGAATGGTAGAAGCAGAAGGGATAATGACAGGACAGCAAAACGGTGGTGTGTGTGTCTGTGTGAAAGAGAGAGAGAGAGAGGGGGAGAGGAATGAATGCATGGTAAGTAAATGTATTGAGCGCTGATCCCCTTGTGAATCATGGAAATACCATGGTTAACTCAGTAACACGCACACACGGCGGGGCTGTCTTTGGGGAGTTGCTTCGTGTAGAAATGTTCTCATTTCTACACGTATTACACACATCTATTGTGCATGTCTGTCTAGCTACACACATTTATACTCCTTTTCCATTAATTATTATTACAATTATTATTACAATAGATTATTAACGATCTTTTCTATTTGAAAAAGGTCTGATTTGAATGATTCTATTCATGACATTGTGCATTGAGGGACTGCGTCGTCGATGGCAGCGGGTTGGCCTCGGCAGTGATCAGTCAATCAATATACTGTAGCGCACATCTTTTAATCTGCGCCCGCACTACTTAATACAGTCTCTGAGAAGAGCCACGTCCTTTCTCGGCCAAAACTCTGGGGGAGGGGGGGTTTAGTTAGCTTTGTTGTGGGATCCCGCGCCGGTTAAGGCATCCTTTGAGCCCAGCACACTTGCCCCTAGTCTGCCTTCTGAATGCTCCTCTCTCCTCCTTTTTTTTTTTTTAATGACATAGTTTTCACATTGCAGCAGACCCACCTTGTGTTGCCTCTTGTATTCAGCGGAGGCTCGAACCAGAAGGTTAGCCCACCCTGTGATTTAAAGGCTTCCAATAAGAGCCATTGTTTATTGCAGGGTAGCTTAACATGAGTGTTTCTCGATTCACTCGTCGCTACCCCTGCGGTACTTGTTCGGGTGTTGGTGAACCCCGTTTTGGATTGTGCAATTGGATCACAAGGCTTTTTGAGGAATTTATCAAGGGCCATTCTAATGACACAGCCACTTCCGCTAATACAGTAACCTTTTTAAAAAACGACCCAGAGGACACCAAATCAAGTCTCTGTTGTCATGGGGACAAAGGACACTTACCGTGGTTCCATATTACAGTTGTGTGTCATGTCTATTAAACACATTTAAGCCCAATTGTAGCTGACTGGTTCATGGGGACCACAGCCAAATACTATCGATGTGTTCTACAAACACTTTTTGTTCTTCCTAAAGCCACATAAAACCCATATTTTTAATCCAAAATGTAGTGTACTACATCTGGCCTCATTTAATGTAATGTCTCCAAAGAACCACAACAAACACAGAGGCAGTTGCTGACGTCTGCGTCCAATGTGTGCAAAGAGAGTGAACACATCTTTACGTCTCTTTGTTTTTTTCAGAGCTCATGTTACATAGAGTATAATATTACATTACATTAAATTACATGAGCCTCAGTTAGAAAAAGGTGCATAAAATATCACCAAATCACGCTTAAAATAGCATATTCGGTGACACAGAAGTTACTGAGATGGGTTGTGCCAATAATGGGTACAAGTAATCATTTACGTATACCCTGTATATGGGGCAGAGAACTAGCCTGGTTAGCTATTTGCCAGCTAGCTTGCCGGTAACAGGACAGGAATCATTAACCATCCCGTCATTAATCTTCCTGTGATCCTGGTACTGGTGCTGGGGTAAAATGAACAACACAATATCCAGTTGGCAAGTCAAGTTGTCAGTTGGCCCACCCTAACAGGTGGAACAAAAGGGCCAGGGAGAAGTCAATCAAATGGGGTTTGCACACGCCACCAGAAAGTCTTGGGAGGTCCGATCAGCAAAATTAGCTGTTTCTTCGCTGTGTTTAGTAAGTTTTGTGTTTTTATTTTTTATTTTATTTTTTTATAGTTTTTTAATAGTTTTTATTTAGATTTATGGTTCAATTTAACTTGCACTTAGTACCGGTCTCTCTTCCTCCAACAGCTACATCTTCCGCCTGAGCTGCACGCGGCTGGGCCAGTGGGCCATTGGCTACGTAACCAGCGACGGTAACATCCTGCAGACCATCCCCCACAACAAGCCCCTCTTCCAGGCCCTCATCGATGGCTACAGGGAGGGATTGTATGTAACGCACCCACAATGCTTTGCTTTCTCTATCGATTGATCGGTTGTGTTTAACGCCTCCGTTGGGGCTTTGCTGCAGGGCTCACACACAAGCTAGAACACATGGGTCTCTATGGGCCCTCTCTCTGACTACCCCACGTGGCTAGCAGGAGGAATGGGACCAAACGCAGTGGCTAGTTGGTCGTGTGTGATTCACCGGCTGCGTCACCGGGATGTTGTGTCTGCTCACTGTTGCCGCGCGCATCGCCGTGTTTCTGCCCGGGCCCGACGACGGGAGACGCCCTTTTTTTAATGCTTTGCTCCTGGTGCCTCGAGGCCTCTGTTTTCATCACACCTGCCAGCCGCCACCTCCACGACGCTCGGACACGCGTCAAACGGGCACTCTTCTCGCCAGCATCGCCTCTCTTCCTCGTCTCTGACAACCCCCCCCCCCCCCCGAAACACCCCCCACCCGCCCTTCAACCACCAATTAGCATTCTGCCTGGTTTGATCAAGGGCTCGTGCACCACTGGGTTTTGGTCATGCAGGGAGACCCGGGGTACCGCCGGGCCGAGTCATGTGACCCTTAAACCACACTCAATGTCCCGTAGCTCACCGTTGAAGGAGATGTGTTTGTACCGTTAAAAACGACCTTTTCCTTCCACGCAGCTACCTGTTCCCCGACGGTCGCAGCTATAATCCGGACCTCACCGATCTGTGTGAACCCACGCCTCAAGATCACATCAAGGTCACGCAGGTATGCTAACTAATGTGTTCTTCTTCCTTTTCTGTCTTTGGTTCTTTTCTTTGTTTCTCGCACATAAAGGGGACAGTATGATATCATTGAGTTACAATGAATGTATTATTATTAGGGGGGGGGGGGGCTCTGGCAGGGTATGGGAACTAATGTGTGGGGCTCGCTTATCTCATGGGCACACATGGACTGGCCACTACCGGACACTTGTACATGCACAGCATTTAGCAGACCCTTGTATCCAAAGCGACTTGCACTGGAGTACACTAGTCAAAAGCTGAAGAGGTCGTGCACCAGTTATCGTACGCAAACAACACTCTGTTGGGATAGTAACAGCAGCATAATGTCATCAGGGCTAACCTAGCTACACGTTTCACAACATACATTACCTATTACCAGCCCTGAATACCAGCGCTACATTTTCCAAGAGCTGATCTAAGAAGGAAAGGGAGATGGGGAAAATAGAGGTGGAAGGTAAGGGATGGTAATGGAGAATTTCAGTTAGCAAAGTGTTATTGGGTAAGCATGTCGGTGCGCGCTGAACAGCACAGACGGCCGCCAGCGTGTGACTTGACACCAGCTCGTGTTCCTCCCCGACAGGAA
Organism: Percopsis transmontana; assembly: GCA_025447815.1. NCBI lineage: Eukaryota > Metazoa > Chordata > Actinopteri > Percopsiformes > Percopsidae > Percopsis > Percopsis transmontana. The sequence goes on along the minus strand of JAOEHI010032562.1, from coordinate 10,515 downwards.
CAGTACGAGCTCTACTGCGAGATGGGCTCCACCTTCCAGCTGTGCAAGATCTGCGCCGAGAACGACAAAGACGTCAAGATCGAGCCCTGCGGTCACCTCATGTGCACGTCCTGTCTCAGCTCCTGGCAGGTGAGGAAGGGGCGTGGGATAGATATGGCAAATGATCGGTGCCCCCTCTGGCCGGGAGAAGCAACTGCACTGTGTGTGTGTGTGTGTGTGTGTGTGTATGAAAGTCATATTCTTTTGACGCGTGTGAATTAATTCATTCTTTTGGTAGCTGCAGTTGCACCGCAGTGCCTGTGTTACGCCCATAGAGTGCAAGCTGACTTGAGGGGGTGACATCTTTTAGAAATGTAGAAAATGTCATTTTTGATTTATTCTGAAAGAATCACGGAAAACACAGTGGTGAGTTGGCTGGTCCCCAGTGGCTTTACTGGTGTGTTACTGTAACTGCCACCTGAAGAGCCCAGCGCAAGCCCACAGCTTGTATACATGCAGGGGACCTCATGCCCTTTTTTATACTCAAAATAGAAATGCTTGATATTGAATGGGGGGTGTCTGAAACCATGCAAGCTAAAGTGCGTACGTATAAAATGTAAGCGGGCAATTGCATAGAAATATCCAATGTGCCCCATCTGCTACCGTGGTAACTCATTCCTTTGTCTGTCCTACCACTGTACTAGCAGTACACGGACCAATTCCAATACTAACAGTAATTGTATGTCTTTAAACTCAAAATGGCTAAATTCATTTCATCCATCATCGAGAGACTGACAGATGAAAATGCTTTCTCGTATCCCCCCCCCCTGAAATGACATTTTGAAAGCATACTTTCATTATTTTCACATTTAGCCGAGCGATAGGTCCCGGGTGCCTTGTAGACGAGCGAGCAGATGAAGAAGGAAGACGCGGGACTGTTGAAGAGCGAATCAGATGCAGATCTCAGCCCCACCATGGCCCACTATCTCCCCTCCCTGCGTCCTTGCATTTGCCCTAATCCAATTTCCATGTATCGGTCGCGGAAGTGGATGAGAGCTAGGGCAGTGCTTGTGCATGCATATCAGGGGGGTGGGTGTGTGTGTGTGTGCTTCTCAGCCGGGGAGCGGGGGGGTGGGGTCGGGACCCCCTGAGGAACCGCAAGATGCTTTATTTTGGACGAGATGATTTTAAGATAAGAGAAAATGTTTTTCATAATATTTCTATATCTGGTTGTGTGTGTGTGTGTGTGTGTGTGTGTGTGTGTACAAACTTGTAATGACCTTCCCTGGTGTGGCGTTTGCATTGGACCTCTCCTTTCACCTCTCTGTTTTCACTCCGTCTCTTCCTCCACCATGTCCTTGCTGTTGTGAGTCGCTCTCTGGAGATGGTAGATCTACACTGACCAGCCCATTGTGTGTATGTGTGCGGAACGGAAACTAGCACACACACACACACGATAATAAAATTAGATAAAGAAATATTATGAAATCCATTCTTTTCATATATTTTCTCATAGTAACGGACACAGTAACACATACAAACGTTATGCAGCCGCTAAAGCAAATCTTACCTTGCAGTCCCAGGGCCATATCTCTGTGGTTTCACTCATCTAAAACAAAATTGCCTACAAATTAGATGGTATCTGAATGATTTGTTGGAAGAAACACAGCTAGTTAGAACTAACAATTTAAAAACAAAAAAAAGCCTGATTGAGATGATAAATTAATATTATGAATGTGTGTGTATATGTGTGTGTGTGTGTGTGTGTGTATGTGTGTATATATATATATATAAAAAATTTATAATAACATACATTGTTTGCTTTTAAAATGAGCACTTGCACGTATTTAAGAATTATTCCAGATTTTATTTTTAACAAAAGGTGTACATGGATCAATCATGGATTGTCAAATTAAATAATTTACTGAAATCTCTTATTAAAAAGTGTTGGGGCTTGCTGTTTGCTGAAACGGTGTATTAGACGGTTTTTGAGAGGATTTTAGATTTCACACGCACCTGCCTCAGCGTGGTTGGCAATTAACGGTGTCCACAGAAATCCGTGAATTCATTTCTCCAAACATAGAGACTTTGCCCTTTTTTTGGGAGGTTTTAGCGTGAGCCGTAGGCCGCCTCAGTAAATAAGGGGTGGCCTTTCCAAGCCATGAGCCCCCTCTCCTGCTTTGTAAGCGGCGTCTGAGCAGTCAAAGCAGGAGCGAGAGTGTGTCATACTTCCTGTTGAAAGTCAGCATGACCCTCCCGCCTCCGCAACGTGAGGCTTCCACAGCGCTGAGTATCTTAATGAGTCAGTGAGTGTGTGTGTGTGTGTGTGTGTGTGTGTGTGTGTGCGCGCGCGCACACCCGTGCTTCAACAGAGAAGTATTTTCCTGTGAACTCGGTAACTTGTGCGTCAGAGAGGGAACCCTGCTAAACCTGTGACAGTGACTAACATGAACCCGATTCTGTTTCACGTCAACATTGCAGGTGGTTTGCTCGTCTCTTTATTAGTCAGAAAGCTGTATAGCGGAGAGACACTCGCACAGGAGAAAACGGCTAGCTTATTATGTGACACCACTTCCTGTGAGGTAGAATAATTGTATTTGACCTTTCAATAGGGTTTTCTCTTTCAAAGCGTTGCCCTGAGACAAGCTCTGTTCTTGTTAACAGATCCCTCCAGGAATTGCATCTTCTGTTTGTCCATATATATGTCTATATGTAGCAATTGGATCTATAACATACAAATGTTTGTCACACACCGATGACTGTAGAAAGAGTGACACAGATGGCAATGTAAAGTTAACTTTATAATCTCAATGCTAGTTAAAGCATGGAGGATCTTATACTCCTCCATGCTTTTAACTAGCATATATACATTTTATAAAATTTTTTCCAGTTGTTTTCCCCCAAAACTGCACCTAGAGATTATATAAATTATTAAAAGATATAACTTTATGTACGGAGAATATAGGAAAGTACGTATGCCAAAAAATAGTTATAAAACCTTGCTTACGTACTAGTTGCTATGATTTAGGAAAGTACGTATGCCAAAAAATAGTTATAAAACCTTGCTTACGTACTAGTTGCTATGATTTTAAAATAAATAATAAATAGAAAGACATAAGAATACAATATTCTAATGTCTTTGTTCACGAAGATCCAGCGAGTGGTCTGTGCTCTTTGTCTCAGGATTTGAATCTCGATGATCGTGTCCTATAAACGTGGCACACTTTCTGTAATAAGCTACATGGCACTATTGTTTATAGCCTACTTTCCCGACCTTGTGAACAACAGAAATATTTTATAAGAAAGATTATTATTTAATATAGCCAGCCATATCGTTCTAGCAACTTGTTAAAATCGGTTTAATTCATTGCCATCAGCGTCGCCGTTTCCCATTTCTACGTACGCATGTGACGAGTTTCCGTGGGGAAACTTTTGTTTTTTATAAATCTGGGACTTTGCGCAGTACGCAGTCTTCTCTACGTACGCATGTTTCTAAATGAGGTCCCAGGTTTGTGTTCCACCTCGACAGATTTGCCAAACTACTCGACACGGTACGTCCCTGAACTTCCTTGTTTAGTTTTTTGGTTTCCTCCCCCTCCTCCCTTTTAACCTCCTACTCCTTCCCTTCTCCTCCCCACGCTAATTAGGATAAGGTTTCAAGCGCGCCGGTGGTGCGTCCGCGCGCCCACGGCCATATGGCCTCCACAACTGCAGCTTTGTTCCATGTAAATATTGTCTGCTTTTGATTGTACCCAAACCCCACCCCCCACCCCCGCCCACGCCCCGTCTACCAGTCTACCTCCTCCCCCCCGCTCCCGCGCGCCCGGGGAGAGCTGCGGAACGAGAGCCAAAACCGCTTCTTTTCTCTCATTTTCGAGCCCTCACTTGATGGGGGACTGCCATGTGGGATGTTTACATGGATGAACTCAGCTATAACCCCCACCCCCCTCCCAATTCGCCTTTAGAGAATCTGCGTGTGTCTCTTTGACTTTAACAGTGCTCTGAGGGGGGGGTGCATGACTGGAACCATGTGTCTCCCATCTGTCTGCAGCCATTGTTTCCTCGCGCCCCCTGAAACCAGGGCCACAACAAAACCATGTTTAACGGATCATCATGTTTGTAGAAGTCTAAAGCAGCGGCCTCAAACTCCTGAGGAACACATCTGGCCCCTCGGGCCGCATGGGGGGCCCCCCCATCCCCCCCATATGATGTTAATATTTATATTTTAGATCAGTTTAAGTAGTTTTAGTTTTAGTTTCCCCGCCCTAGTTTGTCTCTTTGTTTGTAATCCTTTAGGCTACATTTCCATTGAGAAATTCCAAGTCATTAATTTGCACAAAAACGTTTATTATTTTCTTTAGTCCATATAATCAGTCCAAGTCCGTGGGTAACCTGAGAGGTCCCAAGTCAACGCCGGGCCTTTCCCTTATCTGCCGCAGGAGTCCGACGGCCAGGGCTGCCCTTTCTGCCGCTGTGAGATCAAGGGCACCGAGCCCATCATCGTTGACCCCTTTGACCCTCGCAACGAGGGCGCCAAGTGTTTCTTCCTGGACCAGTTCAGCTGTCCCATGCTGGAGCTGGACGACGACGAGGACAAAGAAGACTGCCTCGTCATGAACGGACTAGCGAACATCAGGAAGGTACGTGCTCTGTTTAGAGCCTCTTTAGAGGTACGTCCTGTATGGGAACTAGGCTTTTAGTTTCTTAACCCCAAATGTGCTACACCTTTTTTAATCTACTGATTTTAAGAATTGTTATCTTATACATATATTTGTTTGTTTTGAATGGTACAAACGTGACAACATTTACACTTTAAATTGAGGCTAAAGAACTCTTCACCAAGCTTTTCACCAAGAGAAAGGTTCACAATAAAGCTTAACTGTACATTCCACAATTTGGAATCCAAGCCGGTTCCAGATCGCCCTCGGAGTGAACCAGCGATACAAAGACATCCGAGCGTGCATGACTGCTGGGTGGCTCGCACCCTGCTCTACCCCTCTTCCTGCAGCCATGCACACTTTTGCATGCAGCTGTGTTTTCAGCATACAAACCGTATCTGCTGCTATTAAGGTTAGGACGCCATGCGGTTAAGTGACCCAAAAAGCAGCCCATTGATTTTACGACACCGCCGTGCACTGCAAACCTTTGTGCTTTCGTGGTTCCACTAATAAGGACCTCCTTTGAAAGCCGTTCTTATCAGAGCAAATGGCAAGCTCTCACGGGCCGCCTCTCTAAACCTCTCAGCCTTATTGAGCGAGGAAAGGGCCGAAAAATGAAGCCCTTAAATCATCTTGTCACAGAAAGCGATTATTGAACATTTCCATCCGAAGAATTGGAAGCTGAACGTTTAGCGGTGGGAGACGAGGAGGGAAGACGCTTTCCACCGCCGTTTTCTTTAGTGTTTTCCTGAGTGTAGCGACGTGCCTTCAGTCAGTAAAGATTCCAACGCTTCACACTGGTGCTTATGTTGTTTGAGAATAGGTCAAATAAGGTGCTGGATGCACGAGACACACGGCCTGATGTCACCCCCCCCTCTCTCTCCTCAATACCCCAGCACTGTGCCGAGCGGCAGAACTCGCCCATCGTGTCGCCCAGCTCGTCCCCCGTCAGCCAGCGCCGGAAAGCCCACGGAGCCGAGCCCGGCCTCTGCGTGTCGCAGCTCGCCCTGCCGCCGGTCCCGCCGCGGCTGGACCGCATCCAGAAGGGGGCGATCCGCTCGCCGTCCGCCAGCCCCACCGCCTCGCCGAAGGTCAGCGTTGCCCCCCCCCCCCGTGTTAGCCCCTCCACATCACTAATGCTAGCCTCAACAGTGCATTGTTCATTCATACAACTGGGTCACGTAACAGGTAAATGTATTATCTTCCACAATGTTTGAAATATAGCAGCTGCTGGCTTATTGTCAGCTGCTGGCTTATTTTTAAGAGGGTGTGGCTGTTTCACCGGGTTGCTTTCTTCGGGTTGCCCACAATTGTGCGCACACACCAATGGGAATCCTGTCTTTCCCACCAATTGCCAGTCTCCCTCAGTGAGAGAGGTTGGTTCTTGTTCTTTTCATAATGAGATGATGCTGCCCGTCTGTTCAGCTCGGGAACTGGGCGTTCGCGCTTGGTGAACACGCTAACGCTGGTGTCGCTCAATTAGCATGCTAATCTAAGATCAAAGCATAGCATCCTCCGAGGATCTTTCCAGGGTTTTCTGGAGGTGAATAAAATGCCCCCTTCTGCCAATAACATTCAGCAAACCTTTTTGTCTTTCACCCCCTTCCGCCCCCAGTCCTCTCCGGGCATGTCCAGGAAGCAGGACAAGCCCCTCCCTGCTCCTCCACCTCCCCAGAGGGACCCGCCGCCGCCTCCCCCCCCTGAGCGGCCTCCCCCCATCCCCCCAGAGACCCGGCACTCCTGGCTGCCCAGCCCCACCTCCACCTCCACCTGCTCCTCCAGCTCCTCCTCAGCCGGAGCGCCCTTGGACTCCCCGGCGGTGCCTGAGATACGCTGCCCTAAAGACCCCCACCCGGCAGACCCCCACCCGGGGCTGTCTGCTCCGGCTTTCCTCAACGGCAGACCCCTCAGTTGCCCCGCTGGGAGGCTGTTCGACCGCACGGAGGGAGCGGGCCTCACGGACTGCTCCAACGTAAGAGTGTTTCGTTGATGGTTGTGTTGTGTTTGCTGTTAACAAGCACTTTGACGGAACATTATTTCAGTGTGGAAAGACCGGCGTTGGTTGGAAATGTTACTATTAAAAGTATCTACAGTATTTTACGTACGAATCCCATTAATGCATCGGGTAAAAACAAAATGGGATAGATCATTTTCTTTCCTTTCTTTCCGGGTGTCGTGTATTCCCGCCCAACTGTATTCAACGGGACGCCACGGAGCGCGAACCTCCGAAATGAGTGAAACACGCATACTAGCTTGCTACTTTGTGTAGGTCTAGGGGATTGCGATGAGTTAACAGCTTGATCAGACAGTACGTTGCTCCCATTCGTTAAAATCCACGAAAGGCTCGTTGATACACTGATCCAGGCTTCTTTCCTCTCTAACGACCATTCATAATATAACTCAAATATTATTTGTGGAGACATGTTTATGTCTTATGCACTCTAAGCATGTAATCAAATGGTGCATGTGATTTCACTACTTTGCACATGGAAGCATCGGCAGCAGATCTTTTAACGGTGTCAGATAATACAATCCAAATATATATATATATATATATATTTATTTATTTATTTTTCTCTTCCCTTTTGGCCACGAAAACCTCTTGCACAGGGAAGCAAAATGGTTGATTGAGTCTCCTTCTCAAGTCTACGTTTTAGCTTTTCTGGCATGGGATTAATGCTGAGAAAACATCTGCTTATCACACTTTACATTCCCTTCAGCTGTACGCATAAGATGGTGTACAGCTGACGTGTCTAGGTGCGGAGTGATGTTGTAGTGGTAAACTCAAAAAACACTGTTTAAGCATTCAGGCGGATGCACTTTTGAGCACTTTTCCTATGAAATGAATGGCCGCCATTTTGAAGTGCCGTATCCAATTCTTATAATACATCCATGGACCCCACCTACATCCATGCGCTTTCACACTCAATTAGGTTCCGCATGTTTACAAATGGGCCAAGATATTGGCAGTTACTGAATTCTAATACAATGCGTGTAAGCGAACCAAAGCCCTGTACCGAATGGTTCGAAACGAATACATGTACCGTTACACCCCTAACCCAATCATTAGTCCACAATAGTTGCTGTCATGCTTGCACTAGCCCCTAGGGGCAGTGTCCTCAATAAACTTTACAGGTGAACCTAAAGTAACCGGGTTAAACGGATTTAAAGATTTGTTGTTTTTGTGTGTGTGTGTGTGTGTATGCTTGTGCATGTAGCACTTCTCCAATGGTCTGCAAGTCAGCGATGACTATGATATTCTTCCTTCACGACACTCTCCTCCTCAGCCCAGCCTCGCTAACAGCCACAAGTGAGTATAACAGCACACACGCTAGCTAACCATCTGCACAACCTGTTTGGAGCAAGCATGTTGTTGTCCCCTGTACATCGATGGAGGAAAAAACCACATCACTTCACATCAGTTGGATTATGATGCATCATTGGAAATCAATAAAATAAAATAAAATCACACCAAAAAATACCACATACTCACTCTAGGGGTACAAAATGTCGAGACGGAGACAACGGGCTCTCGTCATTTTCCCCCGACATTTGTGGGTGCATGACGTTGTACGGGGGAGGGCGCTACCGCTGCCTTCTCCATTTTTAATAGTTCTGGAAAACGACAGGGCTCACTACTCTGCTTGTGATTGGTCATGGTCGGCTGTCAAAAAAGCGGTTGACGCAGGTGTTTTTTGTTTTTTGGTTGATCTTTGAAAGTTACACTTTTTTCAACTGAAAAAGATGCCCTACTCTACTGGCACTGGGTTTTGACACATGGACCTCCTAGCAGTGAGACAGAGTTGCCTTGGGGGAAAAGTTCTGGACAGAACCGGCTTTGAAAAATGACAGGCTAGACGTCTAATAGCCTTTTAGCAGCGGTGAAATGAGATTAGCCATTTCTCTCCGTTGGGCTGTAGAGGAGGGCAGGGACAGAGCTGTCACACTCAATGAGGCTTGAGATGAAAGAGGAATCTCTGCTTCAACAGGAAAGGGTTTTCTTTTCTTCACGTTCTGGTGCTTTTTGTGTTAATATGATGAGCACACACTCACTGACTCGCTCAAACGCATTCGCAAAAATACATTTGTATTCTCAAAGTTTGCAATCAACACACACAGACAGACAGACAGACAGGTCTGTCTTTGTGTGTGTGTGCCTGCCTGTCTGTCTGTCTGTCTGTGTGCGAGCAAACTCTAGCACAAACCAATTGATTGTGTTCACTACAGCCTTTTCCCCCCCAACGTAACCGTAGTGTGTTTAGGAGCCGTTTCCTGGTGTGCGTCATTTCATTTACCCCCCTACCCCCCACCCCCTCAGCTGAGCTTGATCTGGTGTACTTTGTACCTTCTGACTGTACCATACCATGCAGAGAGACTGAGAGCCTAGGCCATGCTCGGCTAGCAGGGATAGCAGGGCAGGCTAGAAGGCCTGGCTGGGGAGGGGCCCAGTGGGGCTTCACAGCCCAACTGCAACGCAGCGCTGGCTATCCTCGAGTCGGAGGTAAATCATTTGGGTCCGCTGGCAGGCGGCTGCCGTTTGGGGCTGACTTGTGCAGAAAATGAAGCGAGGGAACATCTAATCCAGTACCACCAGTGGGACGTTAAAAGTGACGGCTGCTTGCTCTGCCGGATGCAGGAGAACTGTTTTGGTAACGCTGCCGTTCCCTTTCTCCGCTCACTAGGCCGCTCAACCCTTTCTGCAGTCCCGGGCTAGACAGAGCGAGGGGGCTGGCGGAGCGATTGCAGGACGAGTATCAGATCCCCTCGTCCAGCCTGTGCCTGACCCAAGCGCCCGTCTCCCTGGTTCTCCTGAGCAGGTATCGCCACAGCCCACTGTTTGTCTTTGGCTTTCAGAGCGCTGGCTTGTAACGTGCTTGCTGTAGCTCACCGCGTCCACCGTGTCTCCCATCTCCCCTCATTGTAGGCACGTAGAGAACGGCTCTCCCGAGCTCTTGTCCGAGGAGAGGAAGTCCAAGCCTCCAGACCACGGTGAGCGTCCAAACGTGTGTAGTGGTGGCTCAGCTACAGCCTGGATATCTCTCCCACTGCCAATTTCAAGCAGCCTTCAAGCAGGTGTGTTATAGACCATTTTGTGTTGACGTCTCCTTGTGATCCCTCAGGTGGGCATTTTGAGTCGGCCAGGGCACAAACCGCCCTCCCCGCTTTCCACATCAACAGGACACCCTCGGACTATGACATTCTGCTGCCCCCTCAAGGTAGCACCACCAAACACAACCACCCTCCCCCCTAACTACAGTAATACAAAAAGGCTCTTTTTGTATTACTGTAGTTTTATATTCTCATGTCTAGGCGCTATTCCTGGAACGATGTCGGCAGCACACAGTTATTTATGTTTTACATCAAACATCAGTGTTTTGTCCACCACAAAGAACTAGGCAGAACTGAATAGAATATAGACTTGCACCCGCCTGCGCCCCCCGGTGGTGTCGTCTGCTCATGCATGTGTTGTGTTTCAGCTATAGAGGACCCCTTCAACAGCCGCCCGCCGTCTCAGCCCCCGCCCCCGCCGGCGCGCCACAGCTTCGCCGACCCCTCCTCTGCTTCTCACACGCCTGTCGCCGCCCGTCCGCTGCGGCCCTCCTCCGGACACGAGCACTTGCTGCTGACCCCCGGTGAGCTGGGAACCAGCAGCAGCAGCACGTTAATGGCCATGCTAATGAAGGACGTGGCTTCTGTTAACACCATGAATGCCCGTGTATGAGGAATATGTGCCCAATGAAGTCCTGGAGTCATAAAATGACGTGTCTACAATTAGACGCTTTCATCCAAAGCGACTCGCAGTTACATGGTGCTATTACATGGAGCAGGTAGGGGTTAGGCATCTTGCTCAAGGACGCTTACAGGTAGGCCACCTCTG
>JAOEHI010032551.1:0-11462 GCA_025447815.1 Percopsis transmontana | reverse complement strand
GCCGGAGCGAGAGCAGGGGCAGGTGGCAGATGCCCTGGTACTGGTTGGGGAGCTAAGGGAGAGGAACGGGAAGTTCCAGAGAGAGTTGGCAGCCCTTAGGGAGGAGAACCAGGTTCTGAAAGAAAAGCTACTTGGCCTGGAGCGGTCTCCTGTGTCCAACAGCAAGCCTGTGTCCAACGGCCTGCCCTCGGACTCCCAGCCAGACAGTCCCCCTTCTATAGGCAGCCCGCTCAAAACCTCCGTCTCCTCCAGCACTGATGTCAGCAAGGGCTCCCCCTCGCCCGACTCCTCCGAGTTTGAGAAGATCCCGTCTCGCTCTGACTCTGCCAGCAGCAGCGTTTGCGGCAACGCTACGGTGGCTTTGGCAGCAAGCGGTGTTGGGGTGCGGGACGTGTCTGTGGAGAGCCTGACCGAGCAGATCCACAAGATGGAGGAGAACCACCACAGCACGGCCGAGGAACTGCAGGCCACCCTGCAGGAGCTGGCTGACCAGCAGCAGGTGGTGCAGGAGCTGACGGCGGAGAACGAGCGCCTGGCGGAGGAGAGGCGGCTCCTGCAGGCCTCCGTGCAGCAGCAGCGGGAGCGCCTGGAGCTCCTGGCCCAGAAGAACGAGGCGCTGGCTGGCCGGCTGCAGGAGCAGGCCCAGGCCCAGAGGCAGGAGGAGGAGCTGAGGAACCAGGCGCCCCGGCTGGCCGAGCTGGAGCAGAGGTACGGCGAGCTAGTGGAGAACTCACGCTTCGAGCGGGAGAAGCTGGTGGACATTCAACAGCAGCTAACGGGCAGCCTGCGGGCGCTGGAGCAGGAGAACCAGGAGGCACAGGGACAGGTGCGCTGCCTCAGGGAGGAAAGGGACGGCCTGCGGGCGCAGGTGGAGAAGGAGCTGGAGGCCAGCGGCCAGGCGGCCGAGGCCTCCGAGCAGCACAGGGCCGCGGCCGAGGGTCTGAGGCTGGAGAACAGCCGGCTGAAGGCCCAGGTGGACATAGAGAGGCAGAAGGTGGCCGAGCTGAAGGCCATGCAGAGCGCCGGCGACAGCACAGAGCTGCAGGGCCTGCTGAAGACAGCCCACGCAGAGAGGGACAGGCTGGAGGTGGAGATATCTATGCTCAGACAGGAGCTGCTACAGGCCCAGGCAGAGACGGAGCAAACCCAGACCACCATCGCCAAGGTAGGGTATCAGCTGTCACTTCCTCTGTCTAGGGTTTACACGATGAGCGTCTGTTGGAGGCCCCCTGCTGGTGGTAGTTTGGTGTGTCAGGGGACACAATGCAGATGAAGATATGAAAGGCATGATGTGAACATGATTAGGCTTTGCATAGTCAGTGCGTCTTTGTAGCTTATACTCGTTGCCCTTGGGTTTGTGAAGGCGTGTCCCCCGTTAACGTCCGAGATGTCATCATGCTTGGACTGTGAGCACGGTGCCCAGGCTGGGGTGGTCCACCAATACGTGATGCTCTGACTCAGGACGCTGGCCTCCACACATGGGTGTGAGGGTGACGCTGGGCCATAACAACACTCTCTTTAACAGCGTGATCTATGACGTGCCACGTGCCAAGTGTCAGCTGCAGGCCTCCTCGCGTCATATCCGTTATTTTTGTATATTACGCTCATAGCGGTCTCGGTCGATGCATCAGTGGAGGTGGAGCAGCTGTAGTTAGGTTGTGCTGTTAGACTGGATGAGATAACGGTTCAAACTTCTCCGAACTCTGATTTCCATGAGTCACCACGTGGAGACGTGTCCCCTATTAGAGCTAAATATGGCTGCGGCCTGGGATACAATCATTGTTGAGCTCTTATGTAATTGCAAAGACCGTGTTGTGACCACTCGCACTGCGTTTTCTTTTTATTGTTAAACTGCCGTTTACAACAAAGCAGATACTGTATATGTAGGAGAACCTCATGTTGGGTTTTAATACTTCTCATCCCTGTGGATATTTGTCTGTTTAAATGACATCTGGATGCCATGATAAATAGTATTTTATACTGCCAGAAGTGGCTTTACTGCTTTCATTTAATTACCACGGTGGCGGCCAGCAATTACACCCGCATGAAACATTGTCTCTGTTGTAAAGCTGCATAGGATAACTTTTTGTTTGGTGTTAAAAGCTTTCTCAGTCTCCGTGTCTTGTCTAAATGATCAACAAAGGCAAATTCTCACACAATGCTTTCATTATTTCAAATTCCTCCATCGAGAGACTCTGTTAATCTTATTAAACTAAACCTTTCTTTGGTCGTAACACAGAGGACAATCTAAAATAAAAATTCAATTCTCAACCTTTATCTCGCAAGAGTAAATGCCAGTGTCTGTAACATTATTGTACCATTATTTTCCGTACTGAACACAACCCGTATGTTCTACGGTTTGGCTTACTCCATATCTCAACAGCCCATGTTTCTTTACTTTGCTGAAAGTCCAGTATCTGTAATTCTAGTATTATTAACTTTTTCCTTTAGACTGTACATTTATTCATACCCTGTTCTCTGAAATAAAATGTGAATACAAGTGTACTGGTTCAAAATCTATTTGACAGCATATAGAGCACAGTTGCGTCTCATCACCAGCTGGGGCCGCTGTGCATCTTGAACTCATCTATGGACTAACCCATTCTGTTTGTCACGCCTCCATACACACCTACAGGTGGAGGGCAAGTGTCAGCAGGTCCAGGAGCGGGCGGAGATGAGGGAGCAGGAGCTGAGTGCCAGGGTGAGCAAGCTGGAGGAGTCCGGGCTGCAGGCCGACAACCAGGTGAAGGAGCTGAAGGAGACCATCTTTGAGCTGGAGGACCAGGTGGAGCAGCAGAGAGCCGTCCACCTCCACACCAACCAGACTGTCCTGGACATGGAGAGTACGTCTCGCTCATAGCTGGCAAACCACCAAGGGTGGGGTAGCCAATAAAGTGAAAAGATACATTGGAAATAAAATTAACAGATTATTTAAGAACCTTTTTAACTCTGTCACAGCCCCCCCACCAAAAGCTTCCCATTTTGAGAAGCACTGATCTCCAGCTAAATGAAACCCAGTAGAACCTTATTAGTTCCTCCAGGGTGGTAGTTACAGTTTATGTGGTTATATGCTCTACCAGTTCATCCACAGACACTTATGAGGAAAAGTGCATCTCACCTTAACCTTTAGAGGACTTGTGATTTTGTTGAGTGTCTTCCCATCACGGGCGCTACTAACTGCATACAGTACAGGGCTGTCTCTGGCATCCTGGTAGTACAGTTGGCCAGTGGTGCGTGGCTGGAGAAAATGTCCACAGAATCTTATGAGTCACCAGTCAGATCTCATTAAGCCTGATTTATGGTTCGTGTGCCCCTCTAATACCAGCTGTTTAGCCCAAATAAAGTGGAAGAGTACTGTAGATATGTAGTTTCTATACACTATACAAGACTGTGTCTGATAGTGAGCGCCATGTTGAATTGGTACCAATCTGGTTATTAACAGCTATCTGGACCTGTCAGGTCTTTAGAGGCTGTTTTTTTTTTGTTTTGTTTTGTTTTTTTTAAAGGTCCTCTTTGTTGTTATAGATTTTGTCAAAAAGCTGGAGGAACAGAAACTGGAAGCGGACAGGCAGTTGAAGGTTCTGAGTAAGCAGATGAAGGTAAGAATGAATAATCTGCAGCGACACTGTCGGCCATCACTCTGTTAGGGGTGAAGTATTTCCATATATCGTAAACGAGCATAATGCCCGAGCAGAATTACTGTTTGCCTCCGATCACCATGCATTTAAGGAGAGCTCCTCCTAGTGGCCAGAATGACTCTCTATTCATTCAATAATGTTTGTGTCCAGGAACAGTTTTTCCCTGTCAGGGAATAAAAAGGTCTCAATTTATGTGGATTGGCTGCATTATGAATGTCAGAACAACACACATACTCTTACTCTTCAAAGTTATTACAGCTAGTGGTTTGTGTGTACGCGTGCGTGCGTGCGTGCGTGCGTGCGTGCGTGCGTACAGGATGAGCGGGAGGAGTGGCGTCGCTTCCAGGCCGACCTCCAGACGGCGGTGGTGGTGGCCAATGACATCAAGGTGGAGGCGCAGCAGGAGTTGCGCTCCCTCCGGAGGCAGCTGCAGGAGGAGCAGGACCGCAGCGCCAAGCTCTCCTCCGACCTGGAGGCCCTGCAGGGAGTCAGGTACCATTCTCTGTTCTGCCTCCTCTGTCTGCCCCCCTTCTCGTCCTCCTGACCTCCCTGCCCTTCTCAGCACCGGGCTGCAGCCCCTTTCTCTCCTCATGCAATGTGGATAGGGGATAACCACCAGAGCCTTGCCATATCCATAACCAGGAAAGGGGACCTGTTTTACAATAGCGTGATTAACTGTTGTAATGCCCCAATGTAGCTTCATTTTTAGAGGCTTCTGCAAAATTCGGAGCAGGTGTCACGGGAGCTCGAACACTCTCTTTTAGGGGCTGTAATAATCCTCATTGTACCATGCAGGACCAAAATTAATCCAACCATAGCTTCCAGGTCAGATCTGTGGATGTTGTGGTGTTGAATCCCTGGCTGTACAGAGTTAAGAGTCGTCGGATTTGGCAAGCTCTGCTGGCATATTAGCATTCTCCTGCAGTATTTCCCTCTGTGTATTCTGCTCCTCTGAGCTGCTGCCCTCCACTGTCCTCCTCCTGGTCAAACACCCTTCACAATTAGCTCTTCCTTCCCCAGTAGAGATGCTGCCTTTTTATCCAAATGGTTTAGGAGGACACAGTCAGGCCTGTGTAACACAAATGTGGTGTTGCTGTTCTCGCACTTGGTTGTAATTGGTGTATGTGGCACATACGTGTGTGTGTGTGTGTGTGTGTGGGTGTGTGTTTGCTGTAGTGTTTTTGACAGTGATGTTCCCTAATTATGTCAGGTCAATATTCAATCTGTGCCTGGACTGACTAATGTACAGTGCACTCATGTCTTTATCTGCATCTCCGTAGCAGGCGCTTTACCATTTAAGTGAACACATTTTTATTTGACGATTCAAATTCAGGTCCCGGACCATTATGAGCCTCAAAAAGGCGGCATTCGATTAGTATATGAATAGTGAGACAGTTGTCAAAGACTGTCAGTAATACTACATCTCCTGGAAGGGTCGATAAATTAGTTCTCCCTGGGGTTAGGCGTTGCGCTCCACCAGCTCACCCGCACTTCCCTGAGACGAATCTGTCAAAGATGTCCCTTTGACAAGGCTACTAATGTTAAAAGTCCCAGGTGAGTTCCCTGTCCTTCCAGACCACTCCTATCCTGCAGGCCTCTCCGTGCCCTGTCAGCTGCTGCTCTGTATCACTTCCTGTGCCGTCTACCTGTCTGTCCGTCTGTCTGTCTGTATGCCCATCTGGCTGGTTGTGCCTGTTTCACTATTGTGGCTTTTTTGAGGATGCCTAATTTGCTTTGCATTGTTCTTAATCCCTGCTGTTGAATTTCATGAATGTGGCACCACCTGCTGGATTTATGAGTGAATAACACCCTCCCTACACACACACACACACGCACACACACACACACTTTTTGGTTTTAGCAGGTGGATGGTCTGCACAGCATGATTGGATTGAACTCATGCTCTGCATCATGTGCTTCTGATACGTTTGATTAGCTTACTGATCAGGGCATAAAGCAGACACACATTGGACCATGACTGGTCCCATTAATCCTGCAGGACAATGCATGGAACAAAAATGCTAAAAAATTGTTCATGGCCTGAAGTAATATTTTGAAAAGTGTTGCATATTATATGACCCTAACTAGTTTGCTGTGGTTTTGCTGCACTGTATGTAGCATTCTGTATGCAACAGAATGCTACAGGGAATGGGCTGCATGTGTAAATATCTTGTGACATAATTGGGTTGCTCATAACTTTTATGTAACACAAGACTGCTTCTTTTTGTTTTCAGGATTGGCGGCGGGGCCACTTTTGACACCAAGACAGCGGTAGAAGGACGGTAGACAAGTTCCCCCCCTGCCTCAGCACCAACTGAAGAGTGTTATTGTCACACTGTAACTGTATCATCAGCTAAATCTGGTTAATCGCCAGGCCGATTCATACGAATGCAGTACATACCCTGACGGCTGTACTTATACGGAAGTACTGTGTAGTGTTGTGACACAGACACAACATGGCTTATCTTCTCTAACATGTCTCCAGTAACTTGCTGTGTTAATCGTTCTCTAATTTCTTCTGTGAATGTACCTGTTTATTTGTGAATTTCTGGTCCTGTGTTGATGAGAGGACCGATAAATAAGAAGTCCTTCCGCTTTTATACTTATTTAAATTTGCTTCTGTGCCTTTCGGATTATGAAACTTCTATGGAAGAGACAACCACTACCTGTTAGAAATAAACTGCCATAGGTTGGTAGAAGATGAGAGAGGATGAGAAACAAACTTGGAAAGGCTGCCATCCTGCGATGATATACTGTGCTACCACAGGTTTAGCAACACAAAGCTGCCACTGTTGGACTCGTGATGTCAGCTACAATTGAAGTCGAAAGTTTACACACACTTAGGTATCATTAAAACTAATTTTGTTAACAAACTATAGTTTTGGTAACTATTTTTTTCAACAATTGTTTACAGACAGATTATTTCCCTTATAATTAACTATATCACAATTTGAGTCAGAAGTTTGCTTACACTAAGTTATCTGCACCTTTTTAAACAACTTTGAAAATTCCAGAAATTGATGTCATGGCTTTAGAAGCTTCAGATAGGCTAATGATAAAAAATGATAGCCAGGAAGTTAAAGCGTGGTCGCAAATGGGTTTTCCAAATGGACAATGGCTCTAAGCATACAAAATGGCTTAAGGACAATAAAGTCAAGGTATTGGAGTGGCCATCACAAAGCCCTGACCTCAATCCAATAGAAAATTTGTATGCAGAACTATAAAAGTGTCCGAGCAAGGAGGGCTACAAACCTGACTCTGTTACATCAGTTCTGTCAGAAGGAATGGGCCAAAATTTCAGCAACTTATTGTGAGAAGCTTGTGGAAGGCTACCTGAAACGTTTGACCCAAGTTAAACAATTTAAAGGCAATGCTACCAAATACTACCTAAGTGTATGTAGTTTAAATGTATTTGGCTAAGGTGTATGTAAACTTCTGACTTCAACTGTAGAACTACATTTCAAGCCAACTGGAACTTGGCAAAACCAAATGTTGCAATTAATATAAAATTGAAAAAAAAAGTTGGGTTTGTGTTCTGCAGCGCATGCTCTGTTTTATTTTGTTTTGTGTTGGGGGGGGGGGGGGGAAACAAGTCTTTCTTTTCTTCGTTACCTCTGGTTGAGGATAGTAACGAGTTCGAATTTTGACATGCATGAGCTGTGATCTTAATGCCTTGTGCTGAAGTTTTAAACAAATGCAGTCTGATGTTTAGCCATCAGATGGCACTATTGAACATCATTTTACAGAAACTAGCCTCATTAACAAATATGTTCCACAGCCCTGCCATTTTAATACTTTGTGTACGTACTAATGAGTAATTAATATAATCTGTATAAATGTAAGAATATATCACCACTTCTATCTGCCAACTGTGATAACCAAGCCATTACTGTAAGCCTACAGAGAGAATATTGTTTAAATAAGCCATATTGGCAGCTGCAGAGCACTGCCAAAATTCAGTTGCTATAACGGGCACAAACAAAACCAGCTGCACATCATAACCATTACATTATCAGCAAAGCATGCCAAAAAAGTCTTTATTTTAAGTAATTTTTCAGTTTTCAGTTACTCAGAGGTCAGTGTCTGTAGTTAATTGCTACATATTCTGAAATATTATAAACATTATAGGCTACAGTTCAACATTATTTATCTTGAAACTATAATGGACCATTTGTCAACTAAGGACCTGAGTAACCTAGAGTTAATTATTTTACTGATAATGCGCTAATAATTGAAAAGATATGTATGTTCTGTCAATGGTGGAAATCTAATGTTGGAATGTGTTTATTCAATATATTCAGACTCTCAGGTTCTAGTTATAATCCATTTATCATCAAAGTATATGTAGGTGCCTGAAAAGCCATAGCATTCAACCAGAGACTAAAGCACTGAATACTGTTTGCTATTGCCAAATATGCCACCCAGTAAAACCATGTTGGGAGCAGTGCGTCTTGGTCTCTACAGGGAAGATATCTTGCTTATTTATTCCGTAGGTCCCATTTTTATAGAGAAACTTGGACTGGCCTGTGATAGACTAGACAATACCATGAAGAAATGTCTGTTTTTTGTGTGTGTGTTTGAGGCAAATCAATAAATACTACTCCAGTCCATCTTTAGTGTGTTTTTGGCTCGACACTGATTGAGATTAACATCCTTATTGTCAATACTTAACCTGTCAGTTCTTCCTTATCCATCAGTGATTGACAGAGTTTAATCATTCTAAAGTCCAATGTTCACTAGAGGAAAAAGAACAATGGAAAATATTGACAATTTAAGTATATTAAAGAACTGGTAGTTGTTGACATTATGCTTTCCACACACAATTGACTCAATATGATACTGCACGCTGTGTCCTTTTTACAGTCATTTTGCATTACCTTGATCCAGCTTCACTGCATAATAACAGGTTGGTACGATGCGCAAATTGTTTGTCTCAGGTCCCAAGGTGACGAGGGCAGAGTGTCGGACTCGGAAGGCAGCAGTCACTCATCTGGCACCTCCATGGCTCAGACCTCGGCCATCGATGCCAACGGCAATAACAGCTCAGAACCCGGTGCTACCGTCAGATCTCTCATTCAATCCTTTGACATTGGACAGAGTGAGCATATAGCGGCCACACACACACACGAGAGAGTGATGGCTATAAATGTATACTATTTATAGCCATCTATATATACATTTAGAAAGTAAGATATTTTGTGACATTATTGATGGATGGACTTAGTGAGGAAAGCATTCATTATACCTGTTGAGAATGTACCGTATGCAGTAGGCATTAATGACCATCAACGGCACAAAAAAATACGTTTTAAATTTTTTGTATAAATTGTACCTACAGTTTGAGAACCACTGTCAGTGTATTTTAAAGCCGTGGTGTGACTAGGTGTTAAAATTAATATTGTGGTGGTGGGTGTTTATGTTTTCATTTGATTAAGTTTCATGTTAACCACACTGCCACTAATGCTGTGACACTGTAACTCATTAATGTCTTGGGTCCATCAAATGGACCAGGCCACACTGCCCAAATGCTCTCCTCACCAAGAAGCCCTCTGAGTGGGATTCCTGTCCGCACCGCACCTGCTGCTGCCGTCTCTCCTATGCAGGTATCCAACAGGTGTTTCTGGGTCATTTTCCCTGGTTCCTAACTCTCTTGGGGAAAAAAAACCCCACATCTATTCTGATGTGTTTTTGTTGTGTTCTCTTCCCGTAGAGACAATCGTACATCAAGCCACTGTCAAAGACCTTGGAGAGGAGAATTAACCATGGGGAGTTCTCTCATCCTGGTATGTGGGGATAGTTCTGGTTGTACACACAATATAGTCCATGTTGTCTGTAAACAGTGTTGCCGTTAGTCCTTTTATAAAATATGATGATTTTTGCAAACAGCTTTGCAGACATGTCTACACAATGGCAGCACTACAGTTGAAATGTCAAGTCTAGTGAAGACGTGGCATATTCAAATGTAGAAGTACATGTAAAGAGGATTACGTAGAAGTTCACGACTAAAATGCAATGGTAGCAGTCATATAGTCAACATTTGAAAATGAAAGTGCCGGTAAAACGCTCACACAAAATCTCAAACAGTATGGCCCCTAATCGTGAAAATTAAGCCTTGGATTACAATTTGAAATGTACCTTAATAAATTAAATTGTACGACAACAACTCAAGTAACTTGAGGACAGATTTTTTTTGTGTGTGTCCTTTTAATCAGTCCCTTCGCATTTTACTTGTTTTCCTGTTTTATTTTTAGGTAGAATCACAGTGCGCTGACTCTGAATTGGAATAAAACAATACAATACAATGGAGACTCCTTCTCCGTGTCAGCCTGTCACCCACTGTCTTCCTCTGACCTCCCATCCTTCATTTCTCTTCCTGTGTTTCCTCCAGATAAGTTGCCGGGATGCGGGGACGACCTGAAGCCTAACAGCCTTATGAGGAAGAGCCCTTCCTTGGAGTCAGTCATCAAGACCCCCGGTGCCCTCGGTGGGCGCACCGCGTCCTTCAGCTACAACCGAGCCAACAGCAAGCTCAGGTCCCTGGTAGAATACAGTAACAGCCACACGACGGTTTTAATAGAGAAACGTTGCTAGCAGAATGTTTTTTTTTTTGTTTAGTTTAGTTTTTTTATCACCCTCAATAATGAAGCCAACTGGTTTTCTGATAACCATTACTTTAAAGCTTCAGTCTCGACCTTTTTTCACTGTGACTGTGACTTACTGTAGGGTTGACTAAGGTAGTACAATAATGATTATAATAATGAGCCTACTGCCTATTCCTAAAAGCCTTCGTTCCAAGATTTTGGTCACATGCTACTTTATTGTTTATCTTATTTAGATTCATTTAATTTATGCAAACCAGTGACTTATTCTATTCTATTCCCCTCGTGTATATATACATTCTGTAAATGTTTTAGCATACGCGTGTCACTACATGTTTCCATGATGGGATGATAGTAGACCGTTGCCGTATTTAGTATTGTTTGTTCAGTGCACTAGACAGTTGCTGTATAGTTTCTGGCACATGCAGGACTCCCTTGGCATCTGCAGCAGTAGTTTTGACAGTTTCCCTCAGGCTCAGGGTGTACAAAGCCTTAAACAGAGGAATAATGAAATAAACAGCAGAGCCTCAATGTTGACGCGTGAAATGTTTACCATGTCTTCTTCCCATGGCCTCGGCTCCGACACCAGCCCAGGGGAGTGGACCTCCTGAAGGGACGCATACTGTAGGAACGTAACAGGATACGCTGGGTTATTCATTTAATACCGCTGTTCAATGATTAAAAAAAAAAAAAAACACTGAAAAGGTTTTCATTGAGACTCAGAAACTGTCCACTGGTGAAATTAATGTTAATGTTTTTCAAAAACATACAAGGGGTTTTGACCTAATTTCCTGAACACTAGCAACGGGAAACTGTCTCAATCCACAAAGCATTGCAGAGACCAGACCGTTAATTCAAATACAAATAGAGCCATTGCCAAAATTAGGTGTTGCTGAGGTTTTATCTGACAGTAACCATATGCTATTTCCTAAGGCCCTAACAGCTCAGTCAGTGTAAGGAAAATCACATTTACTAAGGATGACAAAAATGTAATGCTTAAATTGGTATCATTTCCTATAGACGCGTACTCTGTTCTTACCCACTTACTGTATCTAAGAGCCGAGATGAGATGACGTCTTGTGAAGAGCTTCGAACAAAATCATTATCACAACAGCCATTTAAATGGGTTTCATGAAACTTAAACCTCAATGGTGTTTCGTATCAATGCACAGCATTGGAGCTACTGTACATCCAATAATGTTTGTGTGTGTGTGTGTGTGTGTGT
>JAOEHI010032540.1:0-24050 GCA_025447815.1 Percopsis transmontana | reverse complement strand
AGTTATATATATATATATATATATATATATATATATATATATATATATATATATATGTGGCCATATGGTGGAGGGAACTCTGTATGGCGATAACTTTTACTGGAAGAGATTGTGTCCACAAAGCTGTACGTTACTGTACATATACAATGTTGGTCGTGAATAATAAAAGGAAAGCTTTGTTAGATTATTTGATATCTAAAGCAGTGTGTGACAAAGACCCCACTTAAGTGATACTGAACAATGTAATGACATTTCAGATATAATTTAAAAACCTCATGGCTTGATAAGAGGGCTAAACCTTAAGTTCTTATCACATGAGGCTGTACCCTTTGATGAGAGAAGTGCATAGGTCACGGCAAACTTCCTTGTAACTTAATAATAATGCAGATCAGGACAAATTATGATTAGAAAATAAATAATACATGATTAAAATTTACTGCATATAAAATACTGGCTAGTATTAGATTACACAGAAAAGGCACTACAAAACTATATATAAACCATAGACGGTTCTGTGAATAATTTTCATTTTAATGTCATAATGTCATTTTACTATGACATTGAGTTGCGTTCATTCCTGTATCAGTAAGATTGTGTTTCGGTGCCCATCAAAGGTGGGAAGCGAATTTGCTTTCAGCCACCAGCCAAATTTGGTAAACACAGCCAAAAGTGCTCTGTGGTCTATGAGTGAAATTGATGGCAGTGGCGAGTAAATGATCAAATCTCTTGGTATTGTAGATCATAAAGACCATTTTATGGTCAACATAATATTTTCAGAAATGAGGGCTGTAAACATAGTTGGCTGAGATTAGTTTCTCTTGACGCACTGTAAAAAAGGATAAGTCAAAATAACGTAATTTACTGTGTTGCCTTATATTGAGAAGATGTGACAAAATAAGGTAACTACTGTAGCAGTCTAGTGTTCAACTCCTAGCCTAACAGTCCTGGGTTCGATTCCCAGTCTAGCTAAACTGTAAGTATCCTTGAGCAAACGTCTAACCTACCTGCTATTATAGTATGTACTATTATTGTACATACTAAGTGTAATTACATTTTAAAAGTTTTTTTTTTTTTTTAACAGTGTAGCAATTGGACAGCGCTTGTTAAATTCAACACGGCTGTCGAGAGTACTAGAAAAATATTAATAACGTATGCTCAAACATGAGCCTACAAACATTTCTTTCTTGGCTGGTCATTTGAAAAAGGTTGACCGCGAGTAGTGTTTGAGAAGTGGTTAATGTTCGAGGCATATAAAACTTATTTTTTCCAGCATATACTATACTTTGAAGAGCCCGAGCTCGCCAATGTGGTCCCGTTTACTTCGGGCCTGAGTTTGGGCTTTTAGGGACTGGCGAAAGCACATGGGCACGCTAGATTTATAATACATAATGAGAGCATCATTGCAAAACGGAATGTGGCAAATATCTCCATTACGTTGTTTTGGTAATTGTTGGAAGCCAAAATCATAATTTAAATTTAAATTTGATTAATCGCCCAGCCCTACTAGAAGTAGGCTACAATCTTATACTAGACTTGGTTATTAGAACAACCAAGGTAGTTGTTTCGTCTCGTCAAGAGACAATGCCTTTGAATGTTTCTCTTCCTGCATTTCATTCTATTCGGACGTTCCTCTAGTATGTTTTCCAAGCCCTTGTCCTGTTGTACCTGCCGTTATTTGGGAATACTGTAGTTGGTATGTGCCGTGTTACAACCTGCATCTTACAGAGACAAACATGGTGGTGGTTAGGTTTCAGTTTCCACAACACAACAACCTCAACAACTGTTATCAGACATGCTAGAGAGAGAGGGAAACTTGTTTCTCAGCTGCTGTGGCAACTAAATCAAGATAGCAGATCGGGTATTGATACAGTAGACCTGTAGATTTGACAGAAGTTTTCGTAGACGCAGAACTCATTTGTTAGCCAATTAGTAAGCATGCTTTCTCCTACTAATCCTAAGGTATCGCTTAATGTGAAGACTCATTGTGCCTCAGCCACTGACCTCTCTACCTCATAGCACTCCCATCCACCCTTTCAGATTCATTATCGGCTCTTGGAAATTAATTTTGAAGTGCTAAATGGACTATTGATGTTGTAATCGTATGATGCTTTAGTAACCAAGTTAGCCCTGATGACTGCTGATGTCATTATTCTAACAGAACATTTACTTAACGATGACTGGTGAACTATTCAGCTAATGACAAATGTACTCTGGGATAAAAGCGCGTGTAACAGCATTTACAGCGAAATGTTGTTTAAACAGGTCATCAGATGTTTGGCAACACAATCAAAACCTCCAACTGTTTTGCCACAGTCTGCTCTGTGCTCTGCTCAGTTGGATTCACGCTGAGCCAGCGGTCGACGGCAATCTCACTTTTACTGCACCCCTTTCTCAAAGATGAAACGCTTCAATTTCCTCTTTGGAAAACTCTGGGAGAGAGAAAGCCAGGCAAAAGAGCTGCATCTGAAAACACCGCATTCCTTCGGTTATTGCCCCCTCATCTCCCCCTTGTCATAAGGAACAGCAGCAATATAATCAAATGGCACGAGCGGCAGATAAAGCACTCTTATTGCCCTACGAACAAAGGCCCATATCTGAATGAATGACAGATTGAAATCTCTATGTCGTCATTAGTTTGGTGGATCTCCAGGAGAACGCATGATTGGCCGTTTGGACCGGTGTGTCTCACTTTGAACCGCTGTGTCTCACTTTGAACCGCTGACCCAGTGTTTAAGTCATGGCCCGATGACGCACCATACATGAGGTCTGGTTTATGTCTTGCATAATTTAAGCAAACTTCCTTCACAGCGTACTGGACTATAATAATAATAATAATAATAATAATAATAATAGATTATGGACTAAATGCCATAATCTAGGTAGCTCCCCGGTAACAAGAATATTGCTTTGAATAATTACAATTAGGTCATTAAGCAGACGCTTTTATCCCAAGTGACTTACAGTGAGTAAATTACAAAGTAGGCTCAAGGATGCTTACCGGTAGGCCAGGCGGGGCTCGAACCCACAACCTTTCTGCTGGAAGTCGGCCACCCCAACCACTAGCCCATCCATCCCTGAACAAAAAGGTAGAGCTAATTGCTGCCAGTGTCTTTTAAGGCTGGGTGAACTTATTTAGAAGCAAGATACACGTTCAATTATTATAGGATGAAATTGGGGCAATACCACCGCTTGCCCCTTATGGTGGTTTCACACTAAGTGTAAACACACACACACAAAGCACCTACAACATTCGTTCTCTCAATGCTGATTGGACACGGCTAGTAGAGTTCGGATCATTTGGAGGTCGTAGTTCAATCTAGCAGAGGTCAAAGTTCAATTTAGTTGGGAAAAAATAAAATAATGAAGCAGCTCGATAGCTAATTTGTCACGTAACCTAAAGCCAGAACTAGCGTGTGGCCAAAGACTGATGTGCCCATGCCTAGAGAATCTACTGTATCTAACGTTAGCTTTACGAAACGTGCTCCATGACACGGACTGCAATGTACAGAAAACACAGAACAAATCACAGCCAAGCTAACCGAGCTGGTTCCCAAACTTTCTACACAGGATGCATTCAGGCCCACATTTGCATAACGCACTAAAAATTAAACTTCGACTCACCCTGGAGTTCATGATGTGCACTCGTCTCTAATATGTGCATCTTCGGTAAAATCACCTTCCCGAATTAATCCGCCGCCAAAGGGTTCTCTGACACAATAGAGAAGAAAATTGCTAAGTCCATATTCCAAACGAGCCACAGGCATAGTTATAGTTGCTATTTTACAGCTGTGTCAGGCATAAAACACCCTTAATACATTTAAATTGCTTAACTTAAATTTTATTATATGGCAGCTAGCGGTGTTGCACTTGGCAGGAAATCTGCGTTACGGAAAAAAGCATCATCGTGTAAAAGTCCAAATTTATCCAAACCCTCACAACACAAGAGCTTTATTTTTCTTCACTCTCGTACTCCATTCACAATGTTCGTAGCATAGTCGCATACTGACAATCGAGGGTGTGTAGATGAGCAGTCCAATTCGCTAACACACCAGTGACGTAGTAACATGGCTGCAACACAAGTAAACAATAACACAAGTGATATTTTATTTTTCGGAGGCATCTTTATGGGAAAGAATGTTATCATCTACATCAACCTTTCAAGTGTGTCCATTATTGTCGTTTCTGTTTAGTTTTTTTTACACTTTGTGTATCTATTTACTCTTCTCTGAGGCTATTCTGACAACTGACACTAGACCAGCTGGAGCCTAGGAGAACAGTATTAACCTGCTTTGCAGGGTTTGTTTGTCTTGCCATTTTCTTTCAACAGAGCTCTAGGGAGTGTTTCCACCTTTTAATGCTAACCATGTTTGGTTATCAGGGCTGTCCGGTAGCTAGTCTGACGTTCGTCACTCGTTGCCTCTCGCTTGGTGGAGCGTGTTTCACAAAGACACCATCGCTCGCCGACGGTATAATTGTAGAGGGGCTTCTGAATGTTACCATGGAGAGATCCTCTGTCCCGTCTGTCTGTAAAGGAACAGCTGGCTGAGGAGCTGTTTTAAAAAAAAAAAAAAAAAAAAAAAGGGTATGCATGCATAACCCTAGGGGTCCTTGGCGGTACTATGTAAAGTAAAATGCAAATCATAAACTTTGATAATAGTAAAACATTTTCCAGTAGAATTTCTATGTATATATGCCTTTAGATCATAGACATTTTGATCTGTGTCGGCACTGAGGTTAGCCCAAGGCGGGTAGCACTGCAATCACATTGTCAGCTCTCTCTCCACCAGGAGCCTGCGTTTGCCTTGCAAATTTGCAACCCAACTCCATTCTGAGGAGTACTGCCACACTATAGGCCTAGACTTCTTTCTTTGCAAGCTGGTGAATGAAAACAAAATTGCAACATTTTATTGAAAGTTTTTTTATTTTAGTCCAAAGCTTCAGGTTCATTTTTTTTTATTTAGCAATATAGAAAGTAAACTGGATTAGGTCTAGTCTATTGAAACTTAAATAAATAGTTCAAAAGGCATGTGTGAATAGGTCTTCTCCTTGCTTTTGGCTTTGCCTTAATTAGATATTTTAAACTCATCAATGCTTCCAGCAATCAGCTACACCTTGAAGATCACAGTAATTAAATGTGAATAGTGAATTGCTATTGGCACGGCTGTGAGAGTAACTGTGAAAGGTTGGCAGTCCCGCGTAAAAATTAATATGCAGTTCATAACCCTATGAATGTTATGTTGACGTGCCCGACTCCAAACATGGGTTTATTTTATTTAAAAAAAAAAAAAAAAAGATTCAAAAGACACTGACTTTGTACAATTGTGAGTTTTATTTTTTTGTGCCTTGCCTGGATGTTAGTGTGCTTGTATTTTTGATGACACCGGCTGAGGACACAGTGGCTGTTTCGCAGCGCTAAATAGCGCTGCCTTTGATACCAGAAGACATAACCCGTGATAAATTTCCTTCAAACGATTTGACAGATAATGTCGTCAGCAGACGCAACGGCTGGTGTTTGGGAGATTGCTGAAACAAAGAGAGCACTGTGTATGCTCAGGCCCATGTGTGCGCCCCTCAAACAGCTCCCCAAGACAAATCCCGGCAGGATCACGCATTCAGTTCCCCCGAGGAGCACAAGAAATAGCCTTCCTTACACATCTGTAAATATACAGACACCAATATTAGACACAGCCATGCACAGCAATGAGCATGGTTTATATAGCGGTGATGTCGGTTTTGGGTTTCAGCTTAAAGCCTGCATTTAGTAGGGCTGCTCGATTATGGCAAAAATCATAATCACGATTATTTTGGCCAATACTGAGATCACGATTATTTAACATGATTACTCATCGACTTTGGAAACACCCTGCATTCATTGAACTTGAATGTATTTTTAACAGTACTGTAGATGTCTTTGCTCTTAAAAATTCAACTGACTTGAGTTTTCTTCTTTTTCGTCTTTCTGTTCCTTTATCGTTTGGTCATAGACCACTTTGTGATTGAATTTCAGGTGATTAAACAAATTGGTTGTATTGCCTTGTGGTGCAGACACCACCGTGTAACACATCTTGCACAGTATTTGTTTTAGTTCCTTGTCGGACCCCTTGAAACCAAAAATGTTTCCAAAACAGCGGAATATTTGACCCTTCTTGCTGAGCAGATGCTCTTCTTGGCCATCTTGGCTCGCGCTGAACTAAAATTCGCGCTGCACCGTAATTCCACCAAGAGCAGCTGCGTCGGTCACTCAAGGCAATGCTTGTGTATACACCAAATGCGTAGCGGCACTTTACAGAAGAGTCTCTCCGCTCTGCTTAAAATACGCGCCTAGTCTATTTTTGATGGAAGCCGCTTCTGTCTTTCAGGGAGGGGCGCGCTGGATTTATAACAAGACAAAATTGCAGCATCGTTGCAAAATGGTATGCGGCAAAATAATCGTTTTTTTCTTGATTACATTGTTTTCGTTAAATCGGTGGAAGCCAAAAATCGTAATTTAAATTAATATTCGATTTATCCCCCAACCCTAACATTTAGAGAAACTATCTCTGAATCTAGGATTTCCTTATATTATGTACTTTACCCACATCCCATGTAAACAGTTGACCCAAAATCTTCAATCGGAATGATTTGAATGAGAATGACCAAGAAGTGGGCATGTAAACCCAGCTAATGTGTCACCAAAGTCACAGAGTCAAATTCCCAGTACATTAGGAAGACTGTAGTCGGTATGTGCCCTGTTTCATTGGTACAAGTCTAATGTCTCCAAATGTGAGACTGGGTAACAGATGGCTAGTTAAGACTGGAAACAGTTCTGCCTCGTGGACGGACATCCTTCCCCCTGCTTCACAGAGACAGATGCTGCCCTCTCTCTCTCTTCCTCCCTCTCTTTCTCCCTCTCTCTGTGTTTCACCCTCGCAGACAAACCCAATTGAGACTCAGCGATTAATTATTTACCCAGGCAATGAAATGCCAAAGCCCAGGAAAATACACCGCCAGGAGAGAAAAGGTCACTGCTATCCGACACACAGACACATGCGATTATACACACTTGCGTGAACACATGCATACACACACACATGCGGTGACTCTGTATGTTCTCACTCGCACAAAACAGTCACGCACACCCTAGCGCAAACCTACAGTTTACACACACACACACACACACAGTTTGGTACAAACACCTGCGCATATGATTGTACATATAGCCACGTACACACACACACACAATATACATATGCGGTGATGGATTGCAGTGGCACATTTATCGGTGTTTTCAGGCAGACACGGTTTTCATCCTCGTGTCCACAACGTCATGGAAACCAGGGCTGAGTGATGAGGCGGTCTCTTTGAGAGTGAGAGAGAGAGACAAGCCCCTTGTTCGAACGCCCCTCGCACGTCGGAGGTGACGAACCGCTTCATTCAACAGCAGTCGGTTCAGACGTTTAATGTAAACAGAAAAGACACATTCAATATTTTAAAAACGATATCTTACCTAAATGTTGCCAAACAGCTTTGAGAAGTATCATCAACAGGTGTGCGTGTGCATGCGTGTGTGTGTGCACGCGCTTTGGGGAAGGAGTGTTGATAAAGACTTAACCAAATTATTTTTGTCCCTCCACAGCTCCACTACACAGCCAGCCAAATGGGGTGCAGATGCTGTAAAATGATAAAAAGGTGAGTGTGTACCTGTACGTACGTGTGTGTACGTCCGGATTAAATGCCTTTTCTAAGCCCTTCTCTCATTACCATCTCAGGGCCACTGAGCTGGGCGCCTTCGCCCTGACCTTTGCTCTTGAACGGAGTCTGTTTTAATTAGGTCATTTATCATTTTAAGCTTGTTCTGCAGACCCATTGTAATTCTCTAAAGTGCGAGGTGAATGGATCTGCGCGCGTAAAAACAACAGCATTTACGTGGGAGTTGTAAGTGCATGATAAAGTATAAGCACACACCTCTACAATGCCCTGTTCCCCATTTATCTGTAGCAAAACAGTCCCTTAAACTTAACTTTAAAAGTTCCCTTAAATGTCAATCGCAATATCTCCTTGCCCACCGAATGATTTCTTGTCGTGTTCTGTGCCGATAGTGCGAGGGGTCCGTTTATAATGCATCTGGACCAACTGCCTGTCGGCTCTCTGTACAAACAGCAGGTCAATATGCCAATAGCCCAGAGACGGTAGTCCCTTAGACTGAACAGTCTGAAGGTGTCCTCGTTTGGCCATTGGACCTACGGCTGTTCTTGCAAGAGAAAGGGCCATACTCTGAAAAGGCCATACTCTGATTCGCGTGCCAGATTCCCAATCCCCCCCTCCCCCCTCGACACACACGCACACTTCTTTTTCTCATTGTTAAGACACACTCTGTGCTGTGTGTGTGTGTGTGGGTGGGTGTGTGCCTCGCTAATTGTGCGGCGTGTCACATTTCTAGGCTTAGCGGTGTTTAGGATTTGGCGACGCGGCCCTCACAGCTTACTGGGTTAGCTCCCGTTACCACAGCCCGACACCTAGACATTCCACGCGGCCTCGTGGAAACTTTAAACACACCTAGTGTGTGTGTGTGTGTGTGTGTGTGTGTGTGTGTCCCCAAGAGTCCAGTGGCTGATTTCGGGCTAACAACGACGCCAACAATGAAACTTTAATGACACCCGCGAGACGCCAGACTGGTGCACGGTGCGGTATCGGGTTCTGTTACTACGAACTAATCTCCTTGATCTTGTTTCTCAGAACAATGATAGTGAGGTAATGGACTTTAATATGGAGATTATTATTTAAAAAAAAATATGAACAAAAAAAAATAGGCACTGTCCGGTCTTCTTCGGTTAGTTTATGTTATCTAGAAAAACAGAGTGTTGAAAACATTCACATTACATATCACTCATTAAATTTACATTTAAGCATTTAGCAGATTAATGGTTTCTCACATTATTATTATTCTTATGAATGGTGGTGGTTGGCATATTGTATATACTGTATAGGTATTAAAACTACATAAAGCTTTGAATATTTCTCTTAATATTTCTCATTAAATACTGTATGTATTATTATACTGTATAAGTATTAAAACTACATACAGCTTTGAATATTTCTCTTAAATTCTACTTCCCATTTTGTCCCATTCACTTAGAAACACATACTGGTAATTCTAATGGCATATAATCCATAGGCTATACGCTCTCCATCATAAATTAGCAAGGATTTAATCACCAAAGGCCCGTAGCGCAACAAGCTAGGTGTTAGCGGCGTGCTCACATTCACATGACAAGAGCCTGAATGAATGAATAGCTCTTCTGCCATGCCATTAACAAATTTACAACCACCACCATTCATAAGCACACAGTCAGCAATGACAATGCACCAGTTTAGTCCAGAGGAAGTATTTGAGGGATAATTTCCTTAGTGTCTGAAAGCCTACCTGATAACTGACATTTGAATCTGACCTTTTATCTGACACAAACACTGTCCAGACACAAAACGATGCTTTTGTCAGAGAAACATAAAAAAAGAAATGCAGACATTCATGTCCGCCTGAGAAAATGTTCCTGTCTATTTACCCAAATGTGCAGGGTAACAAGTGGTCTATTTGTCCCGATATCTTCTGTAGAAGTAGCCTGGGCTGGGATGTATACAGAAAATACAGTTCCATTTTCTCGTCGAACAGTCTGTCCCACATAGGAAATGAATAGTTCTAATTTTGGTAAAACATCGAGCGATAAGTGCCGGCCTGATAATTCACGATGCAGGTCACAGGCAATGTGCGGGGGGAAGAAAGGAATACATTCATTCTCTCTCTCGCTTTCTACTGTAAAGAGAGAGGCTTTACAGATCAGAATACCTTGAAATATTGGCAGCACTGTCTGGTCAAAAAAATATAAATATGTTTTGGAAAGCCATCCTATTCTTAGGACTTTCAGCAGAAAGCAGCAGTTCCTGTTATTTCACACCAGCTTACGGGGTAGATACACTGGTGTTGGCTTATTAACTGTGGTTTGAGGAGACTAGTTCCAATACTAATATCAAATAAAAACATAATATTTTACAACAAAAAAGTTACCCTATGAAGTTTTAAGTCTGAGAGTGAATGTGTGCGCGTTTGTGTGTCTAATAACAAATAGTAGGAATGATTAATCACCCAGTGATGCAGCTAAAGTGGAAATACTGCCCTGGCCTCGACACAGGCGTACTTGTGCCTGTGTCAAAGAGAGACGGAGGGCGTGAAAGACAATGAAAGAGAGTGCAATCACAGGGCAAGGAGAGATGCTCGTCTGAAGAGGGGAACGGAGAAGATGAGTTACCAACCCCAAGATTACGAGGGGGAAAAAGGGCTCTAGGGAAGGAGCTCAGTTCAAGGAGAAGTGAAAGTGCGAGGCAGAGCGGATTAAGCAGACAGAAAACGCATTAGAAGAAAGGAGATGAGAAGACGAGAGCAGGGGGAATTGGGGGTGATTAAAGATGCTCCTAGACAGAGGATTGTGTACGATTCAGGGGTCAAGGGTTACGGGTTGTTCCAGAAGGGTGGGCTCAGTCTGCGCGGAACACTGAGCGAAGGACAGAAAGGTGTGAACAACAGAAAGGTCTTGCAGCAGGAAGTGTCTGACAGCCTGTTACGCCGCCTGCAAAACAAAGGCAGGCCTCCCTCCACCAGCACACCTCTAGTTTGTGTGTGTGTGCGTGCGTGTTCTTGAATTTATGTCCCCCGAAGTGAGGACTTTTACCATTACTTGCTTCTCCAAAAAGGTATTATTTCTATGGCTACATCTTTTAGTGGCCAGAAATTTATTTGAACACAATAAATATTTGAACAAATTCTACAGACAATTCTGGTCATTTCATGTCAGTAGAGTGAGAAGACACCGCAGAAAAACATTTCACACATCCCCTTTTTGAAGGATGTTTCCTGCTGTGCGTTTCCTCCTTGTACCGTCCTTTCCGTCTTGTCTAATGATGACACTGAACAACGCACCCGTCGCCTGAGTTAACCAAGCATCCACTGCTAACATAAATCTACATTCACATGAGCAGTGGGCATTATCAAACGCATCAACCTGTGACTGCAACAGTAAGTCCTCTGTTGTTGCCAGCACATGTGAGGGCAGGGACACTTGAGGACATTGTCAGTTGGAGGTGCTAAAACTTTAAACTTGGAGGGACATTTCTGTTGAATTTGCGTAATTACTAGGGGGGGGGGTCCGGGGGTATGCTCCCCCTGGGAGTACATTTTGAGAAAAACACAACCGCTTTCCCGACAAAAAAGCAGCACCAACACATTACTTACAGCATAATGTTCAAATACATCTTGGCTACACACTGTCTAGAACTTTAACAATGTTTTTTTACACCTTTTTGCTAGAAAATGACTCGTCGCAATCGTGTGTAGGCTCTATCCCTGACTATAACTTTGACGTGCAACCGCAGCCTGCTATGTAACCGGGGGAACTACCGTCAAACCGTTCAGAGAGGATTCGCTTCAGCTCAGTGTTAAGATGTGGGTCGTTATTTAAATCACTGTTCTAAATTAAATTTGATATATCAGGCAGTCTGATATAAAACATTTGTCTACCTTAAGCAGACGTCAGAACACCGACGTTAGACTTGCGTTTGTGCGTCATCCCCAGAAGAGAAATGATACCTAACCCCCTTTCGAAAATTAAATTAGAAAGTGGTTTAAATAATGAGTGGATTTTAACCCTTTGAAACATGTTTTATAGATAACTTCCTAAGACAAAAAAAATTTTACTCAACTTTTTTCATAGATTTTTTAGAGCTTATTAAAAATAAATGACTTTGCATTGCAGTTACAGCCCGTCAAAGTTAGGGGGCGCTGCAGCACCCCCACTTCCCGCGTCCCTGTGCGAGGGTGTTTATTCGAATCGATTCACAGGGTATCGCAGACCCTGAATACAATTCCTGAAGCCGCCGCAGAAAGACACAAATAGCTCCCAGTGTCTGCCTGCTGTCCTTGATGTGACACTGGTGACACGCTTTCAAAAGTGCCTTTTCCTCTTTTTTGGGACTTTTGATTTGACATTTTCAACACAACTGTGTCACATCTATCTAGACTAAATAAGTTTAATGGTAATTAAGGTGGACAAGACTGATCAAGCAAATGCCTGATTATTTAATTTAGCCCATTATTTTTAGTCAATTAAATTTAAAAACCCTTCAATTTCAAAATAGGGTAAAAGCCCAAATTTCTATCCTGTCACTGTCGACATTTGAAACACAGCTGTCCCAACAGTGTTGGGCGGCTGCACGGGGAGGGGCAGAGAATGGTGTGAGCGTATGAGAGCCGTAGGAGAGAGAGGAGTAGAGAGGAATGGGAGCCACTCTCCTGAGTTTCAAACCAAAACAACAGGTCTTTATTGCTGGTTTCAAGAGGACTACCTTTAACGTCCTGTAATTTAACTAATTGAGAGAAAAGAAAAAAAAAGAGAAGCCATTTATTCACGTATACGTCTGGATATAAAAGTACACGTACACGGAGATAGCAAGGTAGTTCAGGTTTGTTTGGATCGTAATCACATCCTAAGATGGCTGCGTTAACCTGAAGTCAAAACCCCAAAACCCCAAAACCCCGCTTCATTTCCCCTCTCTCTTCTTCTCTGACACAGCTACATCTATGACCCGTCTGTCGCCGTGGAAGGGGGGAAGTGCGACCCCGCCGTCAGCTCGCTGTACCAGCCCCAGCGCCTGCCGAGGGACGGCCCGGCCCGGAACCCGCCGGGCCCCAAGCAGAAGCACGGCTTCCACAACCTGGGCTACAGCAAGTCCAGCGACAGCACCCTCAAGCTGGAGGCGGACAACAACCACGTCAACCGCCTCCAGAGGGAGCTCCCGCGGCAGGCTGACGCGCCGCCGGCGACGGACGTTGGGGGTTTGTACATCATCCAGCCGGGCGACCGGGGGACGAGCCAGGTGCCCATCTACCCCAACATGGAGGCGTACGGGGAGGTCCGGGTGACGCGGAGCGGCTGGGACCGGTCCGCCAGCGACCTCTGCAGGTCGGGCAGCGACAGCCTGTCGGCGGACGACGTCGACGAGGGGGTGGGGGGGACGCCGGAGTACCCTTGCGACACGGGGGACGAGGGCAGCGTCCTCTCCGTGGACATCCACACCAGCACCGCCAGCGTGTCCTCGGCAGACACCAAAGATGGCCGCCGGGCCACCAAGACCCTGGAGCTGTCCACGCTGGAGAGCGGGATCGCGGTGGCGAAGAGCGCGGACGAGGGCGACGCGGACAGCGTCACGGACTCGATGGTGGCGGAGGCTCTGGCCGCGCTGGAGGCCGCCACGGCGGGCGAGGAGACCGAATGAAGGCCGCTGTCCTCCGTCGGCGGAAGGTTACGGAACACTTCCGTGAACGTTGCAACCGATCAACTGACACATTCTTACGGACGATGCGTCGTAGCGTTGAAAACCAAAATGAAACTGCCATTACATTAAATTAAAAATGTAGCCTTTGTATCTTATCAAGGAACTTGGAACGCAGCCAGCAAAATGAAGGAAGTTTACAAAAATACTGATTTTATTTTTCGGACTCGAGTTATGGATCTTGCTTTTTTTTTTTTTTTGCTGACACACAGACGGACGATGTGCGTTTGTACTGTGAAGGAACAGGGGCGTCGCCAACGCCCCCTTGTTTCACATAAAGCCACAAATGAAGAGGAATTATGTTGGAGACTGTGAATACTGACTGCAGCCATATTCACTTGTGAGAAGGTGCGTTTGAATCCGGTGTGTGGTGCACTTCTTAGAATCTGCTTGTACTTGTACGCCGTTTTGCCATATCAGTACTGCCTTAGTACAACACACCTAAGGATATGTACCCCGGAGAAGACACTACAACACTATTTATATATGCATTAGGGGGGGGAAAGCATCGGTATAATCCAATTATATGTTTAATATGTCAAATATACAGTCTGTTAGCCTATCACAATCTTCATTAACCAAAGGTGAATGTCGCACATTAGATTCAAACTTGGCACATTCATGGAGTTAACTGTTTAATTTGTAACTGTATAATTTGTAACTGTATAATTTTGAGTAAATGCACATCGATTGCCATATCTCTCTATTTTTCCAATGATTTCACTGGGCTAACCCTTATATCACAGCACAGGGGAAGGTCAGCACAATGTCTGTATTTTCATGCCCTCTAACTTCGTCTTTTATAATACCTCCACTTACGCAGGAGGGTCAACTGGTATCATTCAAAGACAATTACTGTAATGACGTAATGATTGGAGTTGTAAAGCACGAGCGGGGCCTTATTTATAGAATACTTACTGTCAATGTCTATTTAACTGTGTTCATTTCTTGATTTCACATAACTGAATATAACAAAATCAAGAAAACTGCTTTAAAAATAATTAAAATCACATATGTTGTAACCATAGAATTTGTAAACTTATGTGAACATGCAATGTTTGTGTATGTTGTCTTATATGATCATGACCCATTTTATACATGGTGCTTATAACCCGCAAGGTAGTTTAGCATATATAAGTATAGCTAGCTAAATACCATATTGCGATGCATACAATATGTATCAAAGGGGCCATAATCATGTAAGAAAACATACAATAAGATTGTCAGTTAATTTATAAATGTACAAATTATAGACTTTACAACAGATTTGATTTTATAGATTCATAGAAGCCCAGAGCGTCCCCTTTATTGGTATATCCAACTTTTAGCCTCACCTGGTTTTTGTGTGTTGCCCAGAACAGGTGAGGTTAAAACATAGCCAGGTGTGCTGGGTCCTTAACTCTTTATATTGGGTCAGGAATGTGTGTGGTTTTGGCTAGTGACTTTACGTCATTTGTGAGCTTCTTATGCACTTATAATGAATTAATTGAAGCTAGCACATGCAAGAGCACAAGAAAAGAAAAACAATGGCCTTTTATAAACCCCCAAACAAAACTCATTTAACCTTGCCTAATGTTTTTCAGTCATTGTTTGTCTGCCAAAATCATTTCTACTCATACTGTTTGTATGTATTGTAAAATAAAGAAATGTATTTTAAACATTCAAGTTGCTCAATCTAGTGATCTACGGTATAAATGTGTCGGTCTGTATGTCCTGAATTGGAGCTCGAATTTACTCACTTAGCTTAGTCGCAATCAAACAATATTCCATGCTTAAATAATATGTTTATAACCGGGCAAATATTTGAATGTTTGTTAACTGTAAATGCTACAAAGGCTCATGTTACCATCAGGGAAAAACAAGCAGCTGCAAGATTCTAGATCACTCTAAAATATACATATAAATCCACTAGGAGTAAACATGCATATTGTAAATTCTCTCCCTCTGGATACAACTCCTGCAAAATGCATGTGCACCTCTCTGTCTGTCTCCAGGCTAGAACGACTGCTGTGGGGCTGGGGGGGGGTTAAACATCGCTGTGACAGCAGTTTAGAGTCTTGCCAGGCGGGTTGATCCCCCCGGGCCACGGCTAATGAACACCATGGGGCATTACTGAGGACAACAAGACACACACCAGTCTTGGAGAACCCAAAAGTCGAGCCTAGAGATCGGCCGACTGGAAGCCCTCGCCGGATGAAATGCTATTAGCTCGTCTGTCCCCGTGTCTGTGAGCAGGAGGTGGACTTGTGTGCCGGACGTTACCAAAATAACCCCGTTTGGACATTATCTATTTATCTCATCCACCCCCTTCCTTTTTTTGCCCAGCAGCTGGTTTACCAACCAGGCGTCTGAGTTACAGTGAGCTCTTGTTAAGACCGAGAGTGAATTTTATCTTTGGTTTGGCTTTGATCCTCAACCGCCGCAGGCTCTTGCGTTCCGCACAAGCACAAGCCGTCAAGCTCACCAGCGCCTTGGAAGGTTGGTTTTCCCCACAAAGAGATTTGTGTCGCAGACGTTGGGCAAACAGCCTCTGAAACTACAGGGCGTGTTTGTCATAACCCCAGGTAAGTACTGTACCGTCACTTGACTCTCCCACGGCTGTATTACAACGAATGCTTATAGGTTTGCTCTTAACAGATTAGACTCCTCAATTGCATTGCAGCGTCGCAGATACCCTAAACGTCAACCCTGTTCTCACCCGCTGTTGCTGTACAGGCAAAACCCACTAAAGTGCTGTCAGGGGAGGGATTGAGAACAAAGCACAAGTAAATACTGTATCATAGGTCGGCATTTGTACAGTATGTTTGCTATAGCCTGACAACATGTTACCCAATTCTACAACAGGCGTTACGGAGCTGGCCAAACCCTAGCTAGGTTTTCTCGTGTCCTGTATCATTATCGTCTTAAATCCATTTCTCTCGTTGAGGTGGCGTTTCACCAGATCTCTGTGCGTACAGTACCTACAGTAGCAGTATTAGGTTCCGCACACAAAGCCACACAAAGTGTCATGTCATGTATGATATGGCAGTTGGATAAGGTACCAGCCTTCAGGCTATACTGAGACCTACATTGAAGTCTGCCTCTGAATGCTTCTGCAAGCGCATTTGCATTTCCAATTTGACAACATTTGTTTATGTAATAGGCCTACTTTTTTTTTTAAAGTGATACAGCATCGAAAATTTAAAGAATTACATCACACAAGTATCCCTGCATACATTCAGTTTGACTTTGTCTCAAGGTTTCTAAACCGGTTTTAAATGTAGGCCTACTTTACAGTATGATACATGAAACAAATACTTCTGAAGCATTCTATTAGACACAAAAAATACATTTTATATAGATAGATACAGTAGTAAAGTAAACTGTATAATCATTCTCTCTCCAGTGTTTAGTTAGTTCTACTTCCTGATATAGAGCAGGCCGAAACAGAACATGAAACAATATCAGAAAAATTGAGATCTCTGTTGACATTATATTAGGACTGTTTACTGGCGGATTGACACACCGGCTCGACTGAATCTACAACCGCCTTCAGGAATCAATATCATACGGTCAGAGCATGCATGTATCTTCGGAACAGAGTCAATTATTGGAGCTGAAATCAGTACACTTCGCCCTGAACATTGTGTACGCCTTCACTTAACTGCCTGTCGGCCTATTCCTCCGCGCCTCGTTTAACTACTTTAATTGCAGTAACACAAATAAATCCATTACTTCACATTCTACCTAGACTGATGGTAGCGGCGTATACGGCTGTTGTTTTGCAACGGGCTAATCAGTGCTGCAATGAACTACGCTGATCTGGTGTTTAACGCCTCAGCCTTAAAACAAAGAAGGCAAATAGAGGATGTACCTGACGGGGCAACTGTTGGCTTAATTCGACTGCACGTCAGGCTCCTCCTTGCTTATGTTCATTAGAGCCATTAAGCACTATAGATATTAAATACAGTAGATCTTCCCGGAGGTGTGCACGCCTCCGTAACATGTTTGGTTTTCTCAAGGCTTTGTTCGGGGGTTAATGATGTCATCCTTAATTGATCCGTGTTAACTTCCTACTCTTAAAGACACAGTTCAGTCTATTGGACAAAAGCCCCATTCACGCTATCCCACAATATATAGATTATTTCTTGAAAGTTACAGCGATGATTAAATCTCGCAAAGAAAATCTCTACACAGAGTGTAAAATGCGTGACAATGCTCGCCGTAATCTATAATGTTAAATAGGAGAGGGACAGTCAAACTGAGGGGATAATTTATTTATTTTCCCTGTTTCAAATCGATTAGAACTACAGATAGGTCAAAGGTCAGTGTCAGAAAAAAATCGGTAGTGTTAAGCAGCTAAGCTTTGGGTGCGTTACAGAATATTTTGTGAATATAAACATCCTTACTGGTCTAAATGTAGGCTAGGTGTCTGGAGTAGCCTACATTAGAGGACATGGTTATGAAATAATAATAAAAATGTCCGGAATGGTCTAATTTTGGGCTAGGTGTTTGGTGTATATACAGAACATTTTACCCATACATGACAGCATCATTAAGTCACACAAGCATCCTTCATTGGTGACTGAGAAACAGGCCCAGATAACCTAGCTTCCTTTAAACAAAGTTCCCAGCATACCTGCTAATGTTTAACCATGGTCAAATATTTGATTTAAATGTAGTTCCGCGTATCTGACTGAAAGCAAAGTATATTAACTATTTCTCTTCTATATTCATTAATTCATTCATTCATCAAGTGTTTGGAATACAGAGAATATAATATTAAATGCCTCTTATTAACCCTTATCTAGAGATAATAAGAGCAGCAAATGAAACCAACTGGAGCACTGTGTTTGTGTTTTGCTCAGGTGGGCAGCGAGTCACTTCAGAAGGTTATCGCACACTCCCACAATGACAGTTGGAAGGTGTTAAATATTGACTGACCTCCCATTTCCCCGTGGTCATGTTTCGCAGAAAAACATGGTTTCATCTTCATCCTCACAGCTAACAGCCCAGAATGGGAGATAAGACGTGGGACACCCACCCTAAATAATTCAGTGGCGGAGATAAATTCTACTGCTCACGAAGCGACAGAGCTATTATTATTTATGCGGCACCATTTTTAAAGCATAGGCCTACCTAATTTTCCACTCCCAATTGTTGTGGGGCAGGGAGAAAATGCAAAGAAGGATGTCACCGGTGTGTTCAAAATATAGAACTAGAGCAAACACACGGGGCTGTAGAGTCAATATTTGCATCAGGTCCTCCTGTTTACTGCGCCATCAACCGCACTTGATTCCATTAGGCTTTACACTCCAAAGCCGTCATGTGTGTGTGTTATGTGCATGCGTGTGTGTTTCTACGTGTAGGTTTACTTATAGAGCAATGGGTGGGGTGTTAAAACTATGTGCGAGGGCTTTTCCCCTCTCCCATCGCGAGTAAATGCTCTCACCAATTTAAACCGAGAGTTTAAATGTCAGTTTTCCCCTGGCAGAGTCAAGTGACACACAGACAAGAGTGTTGACAGCAACAAGTCACTCAGAAGCCTCGATTGGTCTCACGCCGCCGGTGTTGTCCGGAAAGACTGGAAACTCAGGTATTTCGCACGTACTGTATGCGCTACATATGGAAATAGTTCCCAGGAAATCCATATTAAACACTTTTTTCCAGGAAAGACTTTGACCGGCTTCACGGAAGTGTAAGCTAGTCGATGCTTTAACAAGGTTCAGGACCGTGTCTGAAGGTGAGCACTCAGATGTGGGAGAGGCTAGTGCTCTCACTGGCTTCAACCAATCGCCATGCAGTCATGTCCTACGTGTGTTTGTCAGTGTTCAGGCTACAACCACCCACCGTAACGTCCTGGTTATTGATGTTATGATTCATTCATTACAATTTGGTCATTTAGGTCATTCAGATTAATTTTAATTTTAGATTAGAATATTAATGGTTTTGAAGAGCGAATGATACACTTTCCAGTAATGTGCAAATTCATAGGTGAAGTAATTTAGGCAACTAATTGTATGTCGCTTTGGATAAATGCATCTGCTTAATGCTTAAATGTAAATGTAATTTGTTAATTTGTGGTCATGCGTTTTTGCACCAAACACCTTCTCACAACCCTTGCCTTTTCCATTATCTGAGATAATGTGGGCGGGTTGAAGATGAGGTAAAAAAATAATACCCTCATTATGGTGCAAAAACAAGGCAATGATGGAGGAAAGAGTGGGTGAGGGGGGGGGGATATGAGAATAGAATGATACATTTAAGATAATAGATGAGAGAACAGATTTAGTAAACTTGGACGGAATAATTATTTGCTTTAATGCAACATACAGATGTTTGACAGTTTGTTAGAACAGACTACATCACATTTCATATGTCAAATGCATGTTTAATTAGTGTCAACCGACATGAAACTCGAATTTATAGCTACCTAGGTTAATAAGCTTTATTTCGCAATT
The DNA here is from genome assembly GCA_025447815.1 of Percopsis transmontana. Lineage (NCBI taxonomy): Eukaryota > Metazoa > Chordata > Actinopteri > Percopsiformes > Percopsidae > Percopsis > Percopsis transmontana. The sequence goes on along the minus strand of JAOEHI010032540.1, from coordinate 4,251 downwards.
TCATTCACTTGATGATACAGAACATACTCTACAACAAAAAAGTACAAAATGCACATCAAAAAACAGTTTTAAAAATGCAACAACAAAAAAAATAATCTTTTTAACTGTCTAGACATTAAATAAGGAAATCTGACTAAAGAATTTTGGTGGGATGTGTCTACATACAACAAACATGCACTAATCAATGTAAATTATTAAGACATTAGAATCACTTTACACGAGTATTGTCCTAACTTTGATATTGTCTTCTTACTTCTACAATTGAAGTACGGAAATTGGCTTTGGCTTTTATGGGTTTCCATGTGGGTTTAATCACATTACGTAAACATTTAAAAGGAGAACTCTAGACCTAATTTTCCCTATCTCTCCCTAACTGTGGCGATTGTTTGTGAGCAAAATGTAATCAAATCAGATTGAGTTCTGGCGGCTTCTGGCGAGCTCGCTGTCGGGACTCCATGGAGTGTAATGGAAACAATAAAAGGGCCCAAAAACTTCTTTAACATGCCCAAAAACACATCCTTTTGAACGTCTGTACGTGAGGTTGTTTTTTATGAGACACTCAGCCGCAATCCGTAAACCATGCTGTATCACCACGTCCTGGGTAAACTCAGACTTTAAAAATTCCACATTACAGTTGAGAGTTTTTTTGCCAATGGATTTGTTTGTTTTCATTGTAATCTATGGAGTCTCGATGGCAAACTAAATTGAGTGGAAAATTTGGTCAGGGTAAACACTGACCAGAAGTCTCCTCTAAAGTTTGTATCTTTTTGGCAAATGCATCTAAAACATAACTTAAGACAGTGGTCTGATATTTACAAAATCTCCAATAGTAAAGATAGATAGGTTGATTTATTTTTACCAGTATGTGTGATTTACGTTACCAATCTATAATTTAATCAGAATAAAAATCCATCCATAACACTTTAAAAAAGACCACACCATTTTATGACGATGGTGCGCTAATATCAACTGAAAATGATTGACTTAATCAAACACTTCATTGTCCACATCTCACAATAACACACACACACACACACACACACACGCACACACACACACACACACACTTAGAAATGAAAGGCACACTGCCTGCATATATCGAGGCCAAATTCCCACTAGACCAACAAATACAAAACCCATAAGGGATTGATAAGCTTTTGTTTTTTTTAAACAGTATTTGTTCGTGAGCACAGTCATGCAGGTTCCAGACATAGAAAACATCGGTGTTAAAGTTGCTTCAGCTTGACCAGGGTAAACCTCTATTCAATCGAGAGCCAGAACCTTTAAAAGAAGTCCCAAGAAGACAGGCGCGCACTAAACTCAGTGTCTGATTTGGTCAAGATGCCACCTGAATAAACTCATGTCAACACGCTTTGGAAAACTTCAAATAATTCCCCTGAGAAAATGCCTTAAGGTTTTGGCACAATTTGGGGAATATAAGTAGTGTCAGATGGAAGGCACCAGTAAAACACTGGGCTGAAAAAGACCCCATTCAGGCGGATTCTATGACTGTCTACATAGAGTCTGCCCCATTAAATAGGGCATGAATATGGGGGGGTGGGGGAGGCATTTTGACTCACCCTGAGCTCTCTGCGGACGGAAACCGCATCCTGCGTGTCAGCACAAGAGACGCCACAGTGACAGGCACTTTAAAAAAAAAAAATTCTTTTTTTTTTTTTAGTTTAGATAAGTTAATGGTTCCGTTTCACTTCCTGCTTCTGTGGTCACGTGAAAGTCTCCTTCATACTTCCTCTTTGAGAGGGTCAACACAAGAAACGCTGCATTAGCATAAAGAGATCGTAGGATTAGGGCGGCGTGTTTTGGAGAGGGCGCATTGACGACGTCTGCTTATAAATATTAACGGACTGATGACGCCAACACTCTTTAACGCCCTTAAAACCCTCGTGCACACAAGGGCGTAGATGTCGTCACGTACGCGTAGACCTTGCCTCGTAATCCATCATTTTAAACCAAGGGTCCTGTTGTCCTTGTTCTGATTCTGCTCTGGTCCTGTGAGGGAACACCGCTGGTTAGCTTAAATCAAACCTTTCATTCATGTTTATTTATAGCACTCTCTCATAAAAGTGCCTAAATGATAAATAAAATAGATCACTGAGGTACCAATAAAAAAAAAAGGGGGAAACCAGTCAACTCAGCACAGGTTGGGCTAAATGTTGTATTGTAAACTAGTGTGTGTGTGTGTGTGTGTGTGGCGTGGAGGCTCGCTGGAATCAGAGAAAATAAAACACACATTACCTGGATGTCTGTCACCTGCCAGCTCCCGCCCCTTCCTGCTGGGAAACAATGTGATATAGTCTGCTTAAAAATTGCAGTATAACAGACAGGTACTATAGCTCTAGTGTTGCCTCTGAATAACAACTCTGACATTTGTATTTTATTTTTATTTGAGTCAGTTCCTATTCTTTTTATTAACATAATTTTGAATGTCTATAAATGATTAACTTGATTTGAATCTCATGTGAACACTAGCGTATCTCCTCTCTCTCGAGTTCATTTCTACGCTAATGGCCGAGTTAACGCATGGCAACGGTAACCAGCGTGTCCCCAGTCAGTTGAAACTTCTTTGGAAACCAAAATGTAAACAACAGCGTCACATGACGCAGGGAGAAGTTCCTGGAACATGGCAGGCGTCCAAGAAGTTGCCTGGGCTACGAGAAATTTCGGCTTCAGTGAATTCAAGTAGGGGACCCCAACAAAACATGGTCCAACCCCTAAGACACACACTGTACGAGTTGTTCATACACAAACTACACAAGATGTTCTAAAGATCCATACCTGTATTTAATATGTACAGAAGAACGTGCCTATCGGGCAGAAGGCTTAAAGAGGTAATGGCAGCATGCGTGTCATCACCTTGTCCGATCACAGTTAAGTTACACATTATTAGCCCCTCTGGGGAGAGCTGTCCTGTGCATTCGACCCACCCCAATTATTCATAGTAGTGGGCAGCCAAAGACAGCGTGGTGGCTGGGAGCCAACTGCAGTTCAAACGGTCAAGCCAAGGTCACAAGTGTCGTTTATGTCTTGTTTACCTTCTCCTACTGTGAAACCTAGCAAGGCGAGGCTGCACTACAAGTGGTGGGGCGCTTCTCGACCTCTCCCGCACATTTTACAGTCGAGTCATTTAGCTTTTATCCAAACTTGAAGTTGGTACAGTTTTAAAGGAGCAGATTGGGGCTAGGCATCTGGCTCAAGGATGCTTACAGGTGGGTTGATGGAGACTCTTGTACGCAGACCACTAGACTATCCTGCCCCCTATGCAACAGTTAACGCTGTAAACACCTTCTTCTGTAATGTGCAAATAAACTAGACTAATTTAGCATGCATGTGTGTTGGTGTCCATGTCTGTTTGAATGTGCTGTGGTTCCTCTCAGTCTACGGACTTTGTGGCGATTAGAGGCCGAACTCTGGTTCTGCCCCGGCACAGTAAACATCAGAAAGAGTGGACCAGAAGAGGAGGTCCTAATCTTAAAATTGCATCCCTAATATCATATCCTGCACACTTCACCTGAAAACTAAGCCTTTGCAGCAGGCAATGGGCTTCTTACTGCTGACCTACTGGGACTCTGACGTCGCTCTGCTTTTAGGCTCCGCCTCCGTAGGGGAGGTGGGAACGCTCCCATTGGTGTCTGTGATCAGCAGTGCTCGCCGCTCCCTGGGAGTCTTCTCACACTTTGTCACACGGAACCTGCCGGAAAGAGAACAAGATACAAATAAGTTAATCAATGATTGAATGACACATTGAAAGAACACATCACACACACACACACACACACACACACACACACACATGAACAAAGTTAGAACTAATCTTAACAGAACCACACACAGTGGTTATGCACTCTGAACACACCTCCCTAGCTCTCGTTATATTGTCCTCTCAGGGACAAATTAGTTGGTCATATTGCCAAAGCAACAGCAACATAAACATACATGACAAATTCATGGAATTACAGTGAACACTGTAGCAATACTGACATGAACCCATGGTGAGTGACGGCCATTCACAGGCCCTCATGTTGCGACAGGCTGTCACGTAAGGTCCTGCCATGGCTACAGCACTCCCTGACCCCCCCATGACCCCCCACACACACCCCTCAGGAATCCAGACATGCCAGTGAAGATGAAAGAGCCCCCCCCCCTCACACACACACACACACTATAATATTAATAATACTACTAATATAAAAAGCAGGGGTTACATACACAGTGTATACTACTACCAATACC
>JAOEHI010032519.1:0-24061 GCA_025447815.1 Percopsis transmontana | reverse complement strand
CTAAGTGCTCTGGCTGGGGCTTGGAATCTTACCATAGCTTGGAGGTAGAGCGGGGCAGTTCCTTTTTCTGCTTTGTAGTCTAATGTCTTAAATCGAATGCGGGCTGAGACGGGGAGCCAGTGAAGGTCTTGAAAAAGAGGGGTTACATAGGAGAACTTAGGTTGGTTATAGGCGGGCTGCAGCATTTTGGATTCATTGTAAGGGTCTTTATCAAAGTAAGGTAACTTATTACATTTAATTACTTTTTGATTACTTAAATTCTAATGAATGTTTCAAATGTTAACCATTTTCAAATGTTTAAACCTGGAAGTGTTAAACTTACAGCAGTACTCAACACTGACTACTGCCAAACCCCCTTTAAAAAGATTATAATAATTTAATTTTGAAGAACAGCCACCACAAAGTCAGACTGCAGCACCTCATTTAACTACAAGATCATTCTGAGATTCCAAGATCATACAGATTTAAAATCATATACTGCTAAGATCCTGTTTTTAAAATTGTGGGTTTAGTCACTGGGATAGGGCTGTTTGTTGTAACAGAGCAGTAGGACCTGTTCCATGTGAATCACTCATTCTGTTTCGAGATGACGTCAAAAGATTGCCTTCATGACCAAAAAGATGCTCCACTGGAGCAGTGTAGGGCAGTGTGGTGTTGTACTTGACACAAAGCTCCTTAACAATGGAAAATGCCTTAAGAGGCTTCAGGTTGTTATCTGAATCTTTTAAGTACTTCCTGACTTCATCGTGAGTTATGCTATTAGATGAAGATTCGGCATTATCAAAGACAAAAAAGTTTTCATCTGAGTTGTCAGATTTTACAGTTGTCATCTCTCATTGCAGCCGGAATCTGTTCTTGTTCCAGAGCAATAGCTTCCTGCAGGAGGGTTCTCTTCATGTCATCTCTCTTCTCAGGACGAAACCAACATAAATGGAACTTTGTCAGGGTTGTGGTCGCCATCTTTGCTTCATGACTGACTAACACTGATCCAAAGCTCACTTCTATGGCCTCAGTGATAGTGGTGATGATGTGAGGCCGCTTTTCAGACAGATTTTCTTGAGGCTCAGCAAAGCAGGAACTAGAAATCCTGGGTAACATTTGCTCTCACCCTGGAGAATATCAATGGCAACAGCTAGGGGCTGCAGAACCTCAGTGTACTCTAGGAATTCAGACTCTTGTGGATGAAGCCTTGGAACATCAAACTTATCACATATCTCCCTCAGCTTTTCTTCTGGAACTCAGTTCCATCTTGTGACTGATGGGACAATGAACTGCATGTTGGCAATCTTCTGAATCACTTCTGTGGCCATGAAGATCTATGTGCTTTGTTCCAGATAGATAAGCACTTATCCATTGCACTTCTATACAGCTTACATGATGGCTCATTCTATGCTGCTTTGTGAACCTCTTTGGTGGCAATTAGATTTAATGTTATGAGCAGAACAGCGCTGATGTTGTGGAAGAAAAAACTGCTCTTCATCATCCTCTTCCCAAAGAAGACCACTTAGGTCTGAAAACATCACTCCATCACTGTGATCATCTGACTCCCCCTCACTTACACTAAACTCACAGAATGCCTTTACAAAATGACTTCCATTGTCAGTCACAGTGGATTTGACTTTGTTTTGAATCTTGTATTCAGCATGGATTTCGTTTAGTTTTGCTGCAACTGCATCATAGGTGTGTCGACCATTGAGGTGTGTATGCCAATGCTGCAGATTGTCTCTCTAGTGTGTCCTTGTCAATCCAGTGACATGTCACTCCATAGAAACTTCAGTTTTGTACAAACCAAATGTCTGCTGTTCTGCAGACAGTGTCCACATTAATAAGCTTTGAAGTTATAGATTCCTTCATAGTTGCAAACTCTATCAATGCGCTGCATAGGGTTTTTCGACACATCACTTTCTTCCTGCCACTGATTCCCTCAATCAATTTTTGGAATGACGGCTGCTCCATCAGTGAAAAGCACTGTACATCATCAACCACAAAATGTAATACCATTTTGTTCTCATGTTCCTGTGACACGCTGAACCCTGCTGCGATCCTTGCTTGCTTCAAAGGGGGTTGAAAAGCCATTTGGGTAGAAGTGCTTGCTGATTCATCTTCCATCATATCAGACATACTCGATGTTGTGTCTTGCATCAATAGAGTCCTTGAATGTTTCCTCTAAAAAATAGTTATATTTTAGAGAAAACACACATAGATCATTATTCTTGAATAAAAACACAATTATTTTCTTCTATACATAAATATTAATATCCAACTGACTACGAAACAGGACAGAATATTAAAAAAAAAGAGTAAAAATCTGCATGCTACACTGTTGTGTGCATGTATGTGTATGGAAAACATGATACCATATAGGCCTAATAATGATTTCACACTAATAGAACCAAGAATAGATTCTTGCTTCATACTCAATGGCAACACAGACTCCTCCAGTGTTGCAGTCATAAAATGAATGCCATGCTATTTGTTGCGAGTGCTAATATCAGATCTCACATCAGTTACCATTATTCTAGGAGGAAGAACGTTAGCTGTACATTTTATGTCAACGGATTCAGAAGTGGAAGTGTGGCTTGCCTGTGCAAAAGTCATCTTTTGCTAGCTAGCTAGCATAGCTAACTTCTTATGAATGGCAATTAAATATAAACTATTGCATATGCACCTAGCAAAATATGGAGCTTAAATACGTCTTCAATGGACAATAGGAAGGTAGCACGCGGAAGGTAGGCATGTCTTCCCAACTTTATTTAATAGTACTGCTTGCAGTTACTGTAACGTTAAGCTACATAAGTTACCTGCAGATGTTTCCTCTGGTTGGACATAGCCATTTTCAACTTTAATAGCATTTTAACAGCTGGCATATATTAAAAGCCTTCTGTAGACATGATGGCAACTCTCAGACAGCTGAGGCAATTTAACTGGTAGACGGATGGGGCTGCAAATTCTAACAGGCAAACAATCAAAAGCATCAGAATAGCATCAAACTTTACTAAACGGCTGTGGCTGGAAATGGCAAAGGAAGACATTGTGCACATGAAAAAGCAAAGCAAAAAAAAAAATATTATTCAACATATAGCCAAACTTTTTCAGAAAATATTCAGATGTAACCCCTATTTAATCATGAAAATTTTCATAGGTAACTGATGGGCAGGATAGTCTAGTGGTCTAGGTGTTGGACTCCCAGCTGAAAAGTTCAAGCCCCAGAGTAGGCCTACCTGTAAGCATCCTTAAGCAAGATGCTTAGCCCCTACCTTCTCAATGTAATAGCAGCATGTAATTGTGAGTCGCTTTGGATAAAAGCATCTGCTAAATGACCTAACTGTAATTTAATTACACATTTTTTCCCAGTAACTGTAACGGATTACAGTTACGTTTATTTATGTAACTAGATACTCCAAACTCTGTTATTATTTTGGGAACATTTCCGTCTTCATCAGAGACAAAGTCACCGTTCTGCATGCCTGGTTTCTTTTTGGATGTTCTAGTCTGTGCTCTGTGACCTCAGTGACAACCGTCCAGGTTTCCTGATGGTCCGTCCTGCTGTGTTCTCATCTCAGACGGGGGACTCTCTTTTGTGTACAGCACCATCCAGGCCAACTGAACCAGAGCAAAAAGTCCAATAAATGCACAGAAATGCTCAGTGACTTTGGTGGTAAGAACTTCTTGGAGTTAGGGACACTGTCAGAAAAATGGGTTTCTGGATAATCTTAAAATCTCAACTACACATCATGGGTATCTACGGTTCTGTGCGTCAGACTGATTGTTTGGTTGGGCAGGGAAGTAGGCCTATATCTGGTAGCACTGGGGTTGGGCCAACAGCCAACATGGAAGTAAAACAAACTTCAGCATGCAGATGAAAAATAGAGCAGTTGAGTGACTGACTTAACGATGATGTTCATTGACAAAAAACATTTGTATAACCCTGTTTGAAAATGTTTTTTGTATTTTATATTTTGGATGGGTAAATGTGACACTGCCCCCTAGTGCACACGTTATCTTACATGCCAATAACATTCTTGGATTATTGCTCTATATAGGTAGTGTGCATTTATAGTGTACAGATAGTATTACTAGAAGATTAAAGGTCATGCCCAAGCAGAAAATGTGTTGACTTAAAATCGGTGAACCATAGAATGGAGGAGGATGCAGATGTTATGAGATGAGATAGAGGATATACTGACAACAGAGTAGTTCACTATAAGCAAACATGCAATGCTATACTGTATAATGAAATTTGTATTTAGTAGCCAGAATGATTCATGTGGGCCTTGTCACGGTCCCGACCTCGTCTGCCTAGAGCGAGGGGCTCTTTTGCCCGCGCTCTTTCGCTCTCGCTCCGCTTGTGGGTGTGTGTGAGTGTGTTACAGTATGTTCGTGGCTGGGTGTGTAGTTTGCGTACGCATGTGTGTGTATATTAGGCATCAGTGAAGGATAATTACAGGCGCTGTGTCCCAGTGTGTGGAGAAGCCCAGCTGTGACCAATTGCAATCTACCCGATGACTACTAAAGGCCTACGCATACGAAGGTTCAGCACCAGATAGTTAACACTACGTTACTAGGGCTGGCCGATATGGCAAAAACATGTGATCACGATATATTTTCCCATATTGAACGACATCACTATTTATCATAATATATATTTTTTGTTGATACTGCCCGTTTTGTAGTGCATCCTGATTGAAGCCTGAAGAAACCAGAGATTTAATTACACTTTAGAATAGTTTATTAACACATAAAATAAAAAAAACATGCCTTTACAATATTCAGCACATAATGTTTTTGTTGAGGACTCACATTACACATTCACATTATATGAGATGCCCCACTGGTCAACAGAGCAGTAGAGGCATCATATATTTCGCTATAGCCTACATTAAGAAATAGCGCTCCTTTTATTTTTGCTTCTTTTTTTAATGTTTTTCATATGGGGCAATGGTCCGAAAAGACGACACGATTCATTGTGGTTTTTGTACAGCAGAGCTGCTGTAGCCTACCAATACAACAATGAATCGTGTCGTCTTTTCGTCTACAGCTCAGCTAATGCTAGCGCTGTTAACAGCAGAACCAACTACGTTGAACCAAACTTGTGTGTGGTCGGGCCAGCATGAGTCCGCATTTTCATATTCTCGGTGTGGTTGCTGGGATGGTACCTTTTCAGGTGATGGAAAAGATTTGTTGCGTTTCCCGTTCTGGTTGGCACCAACCGCCGACATATTTTGCAGACCGGCTTATTTCTGTTCCTCGTCGCTTTTGTGAAATCCGAACCATTTCCACACAACTGATGTCATGTAACCCTTTTTATCAACAGTGTCTTCAGCTTGAGAGGATAACGCCAGTTCACGTTCATGCACACCATCACTTTCGTTGCCCTCGTCTCCACTTTCGCTTATTTCTTCTCCTTTTTCCAACTTCACCTTCTTCCCCGGCAACTCAGACAAACACTCAGAATAAGTGGGCGTGTCCGGTATCCAAGCCGAAAAGACAGACTCTGGCAGTTGTTACGCTATTTCTGATTTGTGTTATCGGGTAAATATGTCCAAACCTTATCGTGATCGACCTGAATTTTATCGCGATCCCACTTCGAGATCGTTTTTATCGCCCAACCCCTCTGCCGCCTTGCCACTGGGTAGCCTACCGTTGCCTCTTCCCTTTTCTCCGGACCCAAGTCTGCCTCACGGACTTCCCTTTTGCCTATGCCAGTACAGTAGCCTACCAAGCCCTGTTGATAGCTTCTTGTTAATGACCCCCCATCCTGCCCCTCGTCACTGAGGCTACCCGAAGCCTTAAAATAAAACACTTGAATCGAGCTCCCTGTGTTTTGTGACTTGTCTGCTTTTGAGTTTACTACTATGTTCCTGACAGGGCCTACTGATTAATCGAAGAGTAGTGAAATAAAATCTTAAGGATTTGGAAGAAAAAAATACCAATAATCTTCTAAATAATGATTACTTCTAATTTACAACTAATGGGGGACGTTCATTGCCTACAGGTGAACATTTCCAGAGAATGGGTCCAGAGAATGGGAATTTTCGATTTCTGTATACAGAAATATAAATTGATTAACCAGGCACTGTAATCCTGAAAAACGAACCTGAAACGTACCAAGTTTTTAAGCATGTTATCACTGCAGGCATGGCATGACGGTGAAAAATATATAGGCCTATACTGTACATTATGTTTACCTACAGAGGGACTACTGTTTATAATGTTGATCAATGTGCATCGTCAAACAAACACACACAAGCAGTACGGTTCCGGTTATGTGGATGAGAGATATAGAAAGAGTGAGACAGAGGCATGCAGCGGGTAATCTAATCTATCATTATAATAGATTTTCAGGTGACAGGATTTTAAAATCTAATTTCATTCACTGCAGATGTATTTAATCACAAACTGTTAAACTGGAAGATGAGAGAGTCTGAGTTCAGTGAAGCTCACAATACTTACTTTCCTATATGAGATACAGTGTGATACCTATAATGTATTGGACTATATTATACTGTACAATTTGATCATTTAGTAGATGCTTTTATCCAAAGTGACTTACAATTACATGATGCTATTACAAGGAGCAGATAGGGGTTAGGCATCTTGCTCAAGGATGCTTACAGGTAGGCCACCTCTGGGGATCGAACCCACAACCTTCTGGCTGGGAGTCTAACGCCTAGACCACTAGACTATCCTGCCCCCTGTACTGTACTCTACTGTAGATATTCTGTTCTACTTTATTAAATAATATGAAATAAATGTATAAAATTATTATTTTACGTAACTGGTCACATTGGTTCAATAATGTATCTACAAAAAGTATGAGATCAGAACAGAAATACAAACCTGTTGGCATATACAGAGATTTATGTTATTGTAGTTTCGGACCACATAAAATATAAAATAACTTGATGACCAATATAACCTGACCTAACCGTAGCACTGTTGACACCTTAGAAATCAAACCCCCTTCCCTCTATAGCCACGCTGACCTGCAGAGAATTTAAAATCCAACTTTTGGTAATGTTTTAGTGATATGCACAAATAAGTAGCCTATACTTCTCATTATGTGATTATGTCCTTAGCCTAATAGAGACCACACCACTCACTTCCGGAAGTAGGCTATAAAGAGACAGAGAGAGCTTGTGACATGCTGCAATGGAGGAAGTTAATTTCTCAGTTCAGTGGTCTTTATCAAACCGTTTCCTGTCCTTGTTTGAACAAATTGCTGACACAATTGACTGTTCTCCTTAGTGCTAAGAGCTTAGGCTATAACATTCTTTTTTTTCTCCTACAAGGCCAAATTCCCTGTGGTTGGTTGAGGTTGGTTTTTCATTCAACAAGGCTTTAAATCATAAAGTCAGGTAGCTGTTGTAGACATAAACCAATTTATGTAAATCTACAGTAGGCCTATGTAGGTTTACATCCATAACCATTGACACGTTTTTGATTCACCCTATAGTATCTTCTCGTTCTCGTGGTAATCGCGTCTCTCACGTTGTTTCAGTTCACTCTTCTCGCGCTTGTAACGGAAAGGGAAGGGGCACGTGAGCCGCGGGAGGCAGCTCGAGCCCTCTCGTGGAAGCTAGGATGCACGCGGGAGTCGGGACAGGGGGGGAGGCGCTCGCGATCTGTCCCGCCCTCGACCCTCGACAGAGTCCAACTCCATTCGGGACACAAGACACGACGGGGCGCGGGCTTAACGTGTTTTTTTTTCAGAAGTAGCCCAATACACGGAGCGGTAGCCGATTAGCCTATATTTCGGTGTCAAATGTTGACACTTACGAGAGAGACGATGCGCCGAGGATCTCTTGCTGCGCGGGACCTGGTTTCAGTTGAAAATCCCGACAGCGCGTGAACTCCTCGATTGCAGCACTCGCGTCTGCGGACAGCTCCTCGCGCCCTGCCACTTCTCTGTTAAAGTGAACGGAAAGACGTTTCTGCTTAAACCCGATTAAACGGTGTACTGAGTTATGTACCAGGCGCAGGTAAGAGTCATTATTTTACACTATGACACACAACATTACGATGGCCCATTTGTCCTGGTAGGCTACGTGCAATATTCCGCCTACTAGAATATCTGTTAATAATTTATCTGCAGGTCCTTGACGCTTGTGTTTTTTTAAACAGACATTTAGTAGGCTAAATTATTTAGGCCTGTCGTCAGAGTAATGAATGTATAGTGGGAATGGCCACTGTCTTACAACATATATTCTAATTTTTTCTCTTAATGTTCGTAGGAATAATTTCATCCCAAGTGTTAGTACAGGCTACTGTTTTGACAGAGTTTCTCTGACAGAGTTTCTCTCTCTAACTCAATCCCAAATCGGATAAAACAATCCCTGGTTTGTGTCTCAGAATGCGGACAGATTTACACTGACTGCAGGTCAATAAATTACATACACTAATTTCCTACTGTTATTCGGAATAGTCTATGTCAACATTCCATGTGTTAATAATCGGAATAATGCTGGAAGTGTTCTCTGTCACTCATATTCCAGTATTGAGTATTAACACAATATTGTGTGATATTTTTCATTGTGTGCTGACATTTGTTTCATATTTATGTTCGAGATGAAAAGCATTTAGCTAGATTCAGAGCTATATTTATAAGGAGTTAAATACCTTTTCACCCATCTTAAAATGCATAGGCTACTAGTTTCCCTAGATTGCTTGCATAAAATGAGTGGCATAATACATTTGAATTTAGCAAGTAAAGACCTATATCAATCTATATGTAAAACAATCATTTACGTCTGCCTGTATGTATTTACAGTAGATTAAGCAGGGAAAGCTGGCAGCATTCAGAAGTTATGAAATGTTAAGGCAACGCTCACAGTGAACAGTGACCAATGTTTACTTTCACTTGTGTTCCACTATTATCTAGAATATTTCAACATTCCAAATTGGGAATATATTAATATTCCACTGTTTTTTGGAGTATTGATATTTTGAATATTGACATATCCAATCAATATTGGAATATGTGATCAATCAATATTGGAATATTCAAAATCTTTTGGCTTGGAATATGTGTGTGCATATCTTTTGGCTTCAAAATATTTGGCTTCAAATAAGATTTTGAAGCCAAAAGATATGCACACACATATTCCAATCAATATTGGAATATGTGTGTGCATATAAAGATAGAGTATAATGACTATATTTACAAGCGTTTATATTCAATTCCGATTTTATAAGCCTAAACATCTAGACTTGGAATATGTCAATATTTCAAAGACACAATATGTGAATTTTTAAAATTGTCAATATAGGCTATGTGTCAATATTCTGCAAGATGGTGGAATATGGGTTGGGTTGGGTTTTTTGACAACCTATGTTTCTGTTATCTATGTCACTGTCTCACCAATTAACTAAAGGAATTTAGATTATTACTATCTGGTTACAGGGCCGTAGCCAGTGTTTAAAATATAGTGAGGTCCGGTGGGGTGGGGGTAGGTTTTTAATCAATGGCGTTGTGTGAAACGTTAGCTAACCTAATAGGCCTAATATAAAATAAATAACCTTTAGCCTTCATCATGACCAGATATAATTAACATGTTTCATACAATTGCCATTACTTCAGATGCTGTACCGTTTTGAATGTTTCTTACAGATAATGGCATAACGATCATTGATATTGTTTTACCGAATGGTATGCTGCCTGCCAGTTCACACACAAGACACCTGATGCAATGCTGCCTGCTACTGTACATGTGTAAATACCAATTGTTGGAAATGTTGATGATGCAAGGCGTTGCGCCTGCGCATGCACCCTCTTACAGTATAAACTGAATTAAGCATGCACTTGTCTCTGAGAAGTTCTCAACCGCTGATTTTTTTATCCCGTTGTATTTAGCTTTGAATTTTATTTTTAGCTCAAAAAATTTACCGAGGTCCAGACCTCGGTGAACTCATGGCATGTCTACTACGGGCATGTCTGGTTAATATTTTGAAGCCAAAAGACACACACTGTCAGTCATTTGACAATTTTTCATTAAAAGATTAGTCAAGTAATTACATAAATATCTTGTCTCCTTTACTTACTGAGTGCCACAGTAAGTATAGTCACATTTGTTCGTAAGACATAGGCCTAATACTATCTGCATCTGTAGACAATGCACATCTAAACTACACAATACACCGAATATGTAAATGTTAAAAACAATATAGTTCTGTTCATCATAAAATAATAATAGCTGATTAAATCCAATAAATAAAAGTCTATAAAAATATTCTATTGTTGCTCATGGCTGCGACGGCTCTTTCTCTTGCTGTCAATTTACAGTGACTTAGTGAGCTTAAAGAATGATAGGCTGAGTTAAATAAAAACAACCCTATAATCTCATAGTTACTGTGTAAGAGCCAGTCATTCTGACTGAAAATGTTGACTTTTCTTGAATACTTTTGCTTGGTCAAAAATTGCTTGGCTTGGTAAAATTCAGTATAGAGTTCGTCTTTCAAATATTATTTAACTATTTCTTGCATGAAATGTACACAGCCCATGGCTGGGTGTGTGGTGTGGGGACCCACCTTTGTATTGCGCTGCCCACTGGCCGAATATGAACCTATACAAATCCTTTAATATCCAGACTGTTCTGGAATACTGTATAGGGACACAATTAAGATACAGAATATTATGGAATCTCATTTAGCTTCTTTACATGCCATAACACTCCCAAGTAACTTTAAATTCCAAGTATAATTCTAAAGGTAAGCCACACCCTCCACATAGTGCGAAAGATATATAAATATATGGTCAGAAAGTGCTGGTTAGTGAAATACTGTAGACACATCTTTTTGTGGGGGATAAAATATTGAAGGGGCAGGCTGACCAGATATATTTTCTGCCTCCACTGATGGTTTTCTGGTTAGCAGTCTGTAGTTTATGGACCTAACATGCCCGTTGTCCGTGCTTTGATAGGCTTTTCACAGCTAGGTCAAGGCACTGACCTCATGGAGAAAACATGGGAATGAAAGCAGTTATCACCATCCTACAAGGACCGCTCTGAAGCATGAGGCAAAGCTAAACATGCCACCTCTGCTATGTAAACCAAAATAACAAATTCTGTTCATATACTGTATATACATATTTATGTAAAAAATTTCTGTCTGTCAGTTCTACAACACAGGATTAGAAGGCCAGTGTTTGTACCAGGTACAACTTAAGTGCACTCTGGAAGATTCAGTATAGAGGCACTATATTTCTGACCCAGCTCTACATGACTTTCAACACAATTTCAGCCATTCTCCAGCCTGTGTTGGTATGTGAGAAAAAAATTCCCCACACCATAATAATATACAAAAACATTTTTTTAGTGTATACAGAGCATATATTTCCAGCAATAATAGTTTTATTTCACAATGATTAATTATTATCTAAATATTTAATTGTGAATATGTGATTTTGGAACTAAAATCCTTCAAATATGTGTTGTATTTAAGTTTAATTACTTTACAACAACTGATTTTTCCATTTAAGTTTGCCCATTTCTGGAAATCTTTGGTAGCTTAGTTGTTTATGCTCTGCAGTGTTTACATTTACTTGTGAAGTGCCCTTGAGCAGGGCACTTATAACAACCATATTTGCTCACTGGTTAGTCACATTGGAGGGTGTAAGTTAAATCTGCAAATGTTGTCATTGTATGTCATTGTAACATTACATAACATAATTACATAAGCCTTCTAGCTAAACAAGGGTGACAGCATTTGTTTTTGAGTTTTGTGGCACATGGCGTTAAAGTTGCCAGATAGGCTACTGAAAATGCATGAGGCTGTTTACTGTTTCTACAGTGTAGAAAGACAAGGTCCAGCACTTGGTTTATCAGACACATCATCTAACAGCTCTACTGTTTCCATATTCCTCTCAGCATGCGTAAAGAGTTTATTTTCAAATATCTTTTAAAGGTGCTGTAGGTAGGATTTAAGAGCTTCTTAGAAATACCATATACATCCGTCAGGTATCATTGAGAGAAATGCTGTGTGAGAATATTTGCTCAGGTTGAGAATACTGACCAATCAGGGCCTCTTTTCCCTGACCCCATGGAACGGCAGAGGAGCCGAAGGCGGCGAGCACGGCGCAGGCGTGGGAGACCACGCTTCACTCTGCCTGGGTGTGGCAGCGCTAGACTGGCCAAGCGCAGCTACGGTGGTTGGAGATTGCGGCGCTACTGTCTGCACTCCCGACGTTTTCTTTGACTCGGACCAAGACCTTGACGAGGACCCTTATGCTCCATTTCGGAGGACACGCCCGACCATCCGGCGGAGACCATCTGGTGAGCGCGGAATCAACTCCATCACAGCGCGAGTCCAGCCCGATGTAGCCCAGAGCACGTCCTTCGCCAGCCAGTCTAGTTGTCCGCATCACTGGGTAGAGCCAGCTTCGCCTGCCCACGCTATGAGGACCCCTCCGGTAAGCGTGCCAAACGCATCAATGCTCCGTTCCGAGCTAGAGCTGCTCTCCGTCGGCTCGAGGACGGATGGAGCAGGCGCTCCTCGGCATCCCCCGTTCCCAACGGTCTTTGCGACCTGCTCTCTCCCGGTCCCACTGCCCCGCACCAAGCTGGCATGAAGGGGCAGCGCAGAGGGAGCACCTCATCTCACCGCGCCAGCTGAAGCCAGACTGGTCCCGGTCCAAGCCCCGGGACTTTCGCCATCCAGTGCCATCCTGGCCCCTCCAGTTAGCGCCCCTGTATCGCCGCCCATCATCGCGAGAGCTCCGCTGGCCCGCGCCAGGAGGCGCTGCCAGTCAGCCTCCGAGGGACGCCGCACAGTCCCTCACTCGCCTGCCCACCAGGGGTCCTGCCAGCCATGTAGAGCACCTGGAGGCTTCCACCACTTCCGCCTCACCCTGGTCAGGGCATCCGGGGGGGCTCGTCACCTACACTGGGGCCTGGTCTGGATACCAGTGGGTCTACGTCGTCGCCACCAGCCTCCTGAGACGTCAGGTCTGCGTCGCCGGCCGCCTGGAAGCCCTCAACGCCGAAGCCAGTCGACACTGCCCACCGGAGGAGGCTAGCCCGCCTCGTTGGAGGTTCTTCACTGCCGGAGCCATACAGGTCGCCGGAGGGCACACGCCGTCGCAGCCTGTCTAGGGCCCGGTCACCCGCGTGTTCACGCTGCCGGAGCCCGTCCCTGGTCCAGATCTCTAAGGCGCTAGGTCTGCGTCGGCAGTCGCCTAGGAGCCCCAACGCCCACGGTTCGGCCGCTGGAGGGTCCACGCCGCCGTCCACGCCACCGCCGTCCACGCCACCGCCGTCCACCGGAGGAGGCCAGCCCGCTTCGCCAGTCGCCGAAGGTTCTTCGCCGCAGCAGCCGCAGCAGCAGCCGCAGCAGCAGCCGCAGCAGCAGCCGCAGCAGCAGCTGCGGGGGATTAGCCCCACACAGGTGCGCCTTCTTAATTTAATTATGGACATTATTTAAGTTTGCTAACAGCAATAGGTGCTGTTGGTCATTGTTGTTTTGCTCTTTGTGCATGCCTGTACTTTTTTGTGTTTTGTTTTGGACAATTAAAATACGCTTTATGCGTTTCACCGCTTCCACGTCTGCCTGCGTTTTCCCTCTGGCTTGCACTTACTCTCACCACTCTAAACATGCACCGTTACACATTTCGTCAGAATCAATCATGGCGGACACTAAACTAAATAAACTAATCCTATTTTAGTCATTGTTAAACTGATCCAGGGTTAAAATTTAGATGTGCAACACGTCTCTGATTATTATTTACCAGTTTAAACCTAGATTTACTAACCCTAGATTAAGTCTAAACCAGGATTAAGTTAAACCATGTTGGTGCAACCCAGCCCAAGTCAATTAAACTTCAGGGTTATCGATCTGTCCAGCTAGAAAGCATAAGCGATTTTGAATCAATATCACCTGTTTTGGTGCAAATGAAAGTGACAACAGGTGCACTGGAGAGGCAACAGCAAGACAACCCCCAAAAAGGGAATGGTTTTGCAGGTGGTGGCCACAGACAATTGCATACGTGCCATCGCAAGAAGGTTTGCTGTGTCTCCCAGTACAGTCTCAAGCGCATAGAGGAGATACCAGGAGATTACACAAGGAGAGCTGGACAGGACCATAAAACGGCATCAGCCCAGCAGCAGGACTGGTATCTGCTCCTTTGTGCGAGGAGGAGCACTGCCAGAGCCCTACAAAATGACCTCCAGCGGGCTACTGGTGTGCATGTTTCTGACCAAACTGTCAGAAACAGACTCCATGAGGGTGGCATGAAGGCACCGTACAGCATGATTGGCATTCGCCAGAAAACACCAGAATTCTCAGGTCACATTATGAGTCACATCATGAGTTGCTGTGATGAAGTTCACGCAAGTTGAAACAGCCTGTGATATCAATGATTTTGATTTTCGGTGTGAGTTTAAATCCAGCCCTCCGTCGGTTGGTGATTTTGGTTTCCATTGACCGTTGTTATGTCATTTTGTTCTCAACAAATTACACAATGTACAGTAAAGATTATGATCTTAAATATTTATATTTCTTATAATATATTTAGTCCATAGAGACCCGAGGTGGGATTTCAGTGCTCCCTTAATTCTTTTGAGCAGTGTATGTTTTTCAGTATGTTTCAGAAATATTTTTTCAATATACTTACATACCCTTAAAGATGATAAAATAAATTAAGAAAGTCAATTTGTCAGTATTTTTCAGCATTCAGTTTTTTTATATGTCAAAATGTTAAGAAAATCCTCACAACCCCCCCTAAAAGCATGTGGCAACCTTGAGCGGTCCTGACCGTTTAAGGAACCTCTGCTGTACCGCCTGGCCCAAAACGCTACAACAGAGCGTTGTTTTGGAGTCACATAATATTTGACGGTATTAGACTGTTTCATTATTTGGAAAACTCAATAATACAATATCAATTAAAAAAAAACTCAAAGTGCATCAGGAACAAAACAATTACTTTTAAAGGTTAAATATTGTTTTGCTTTGGTTTATTGTTTTTTTGTAAGTGCATAGCTACTAAAATCCACATTATCTATAATGAAAAATTGCGTGTTGACTCTTATTATTATAGTAATCTGTAAGCCAAAGAGGCATTAAAATAATAACATAAAATAACAGCATGTCCTCTCAGCTGGAGAGGACAAATAAAAACCTTTTCTTTGTTTCATGTCTATTTCCAATTGTGTGTATTGATTGAGTTTATTGATTTAGATCATGTCCACACTAGCACGGTTTCGTTTGAAAACGCATCTTTATTTCTCCATTTTGGCCTTTTATCTACACTAATCGACATTTTACAGCACTGAAACCGGAGCTTTTCAGAAACACTCTCCCAAGTGGATAAATCTGAAAACACAAGTAGCCTAATGCAAAAAGTGTACAATCGCATTGCGTTCTAATAAAAGGTTATGTGCGTCTTCGTAATGCCGTCCATGTTGCGAGGCTGTTCCTTTCCCAACTGTTCTGCATCTACAGATGACGGATAATGTTTTTTATAGAGCTCCAATATGTCACCATACTTGCTCTGGCATGTCTCCCAGTGCGTATTTTTCACAGCTTTTGTGACTTTATAGTCGTTCGTTACTTTTATGAGTTTTAGGTTTTACCTCATTGTCTGTCTGCCTGCCTTAGCGGTGAAGAAGTGTGTTACCTAAAACTTTTATGAGTTTTAGGTTTTACCTCATTGTCTGTCTGCCTGCCTTAGTGGAGAAGAAGTGTAAACAAAAAAAATAGAAAAAAGATGATTTAAACATCTTTTTAGGGTTTGAGTATGCCCTGCTCAAATCCCAGGCTGAAATCCCAGGCTTCCGAACTCAGGCACGCCGGTTCGGAAGTGAAGTGTCTTCAAACACCAGTGTACCCATAGCATGTAATTTACTTTTAATAAGTAGCATGAATGTAAATTTCCGGCGTCCTCCATGGAGAGGGTTTAACATTTCAGCTGATGCTTTAGCATGAGGGTGGATTTCTGATGAGCCAAGCACACGGTGTGTGGCGGTAAATCTGACCTTGGTGTCGATTTGAATTTTAGAGACACAAGCCTATAGGATCAAATGGCTTTTCACAAGAGGCTCAATTTGGGGGTTGGGATGGGCGGTGCAAGTCCCCAATATATGGCACCGCATGGGATATGATTTTAGTCACCACTTTAGTCACCACCTAAATGCTGATTGAAATTATTCGGGAGAAAGTATTGCTTAGCTGCTTAGCTAAGTATTACTGGTGGCTGAGATCAGATACTTTTTAGGGGAGCAGGAGATTTTATTTCCAATTTAGTTTTATTGTTAATAAAATGTATTACATGCATACATACATGTCCTTGATATTTATAGTGTTTAGATTGTATAAATTCTTATGAGAGGCCCAAAGCTATGAACCATTATTTTAATATCCACTGCTGAGCTTGACAGGCTCAAGGACCTTTATCAGCACTTAAATAGAAGACAATATACAGGAACCACTTCTTATGGGACAAAGTAACTTTGGAACATTGTACATTGAGCATTGAGTCTTTTTTCTATTAATCTCTCTGAAGCATTCAGCTGTTTCACCAGAGTGACTTTAATTCCTCCTTTGCTCTTTCCCTGCTTGCTGAAAATCCATATATTGTAATTCCAAATCAAATCAGGCTCTTCAGGAAGCCGGGGGGGGACACATTCATGTTATACAGTAGTACTGGCACAAATGTTCTTCTTCTCAAACTTTGAAAACAGGAGTTAAAACCACAAGACTCACCTCATCAAACTGAGTTATTTATGCACAACAAGGGAGCTAGTGCAGTTCATGCACTCCATTACATAAACTAATTAAACTTTTATAAAGTTAACACCACGCCTGCAGCACAGAAATACCTTTTCAACGGCAATTGGGCAGTGATTACAGTACGATCAACTGCGGTAAAGATTTGAACCATTAGAAAAATATAGCACATCCTGTGTAGCACACAGTGCAGGAAGTGTGAGTGTTTGGCTGTAAACAGTGTTAGGTACAAAATATGGAGGCTCTGAATCAAGTTGCATTTCTGTCATAATGTCACACTCTAACACTAAGCCCTGTCCTGGTGGGTGAGTGATGGCTTAGCCCCAACAATGACCTCGATTGGCCAATCAGTTTATTGGGCTAAAAAATATGTATTTGTATTTGTTTAAATACATTGTACTAACCTTTCTTTTATATTTAATTTTATATTTTATCTCAAGGACTACTTGTAAAGGAATGGAAAAACAGGCTGTGACCTTGTCAAGGAAATATTTACTTGAACCCTGCATAAATAAGCTTGAGAATTTTTTAGAAACATTAAAACCCTCCCCTTGCCAAAGGACAGGTTTCTCTGCAGGTCATCAGCACTGTAGTTACAGTGTGAGTGACTCAGGCAGAAATAGCCACGGGGGGGGAACGATCTCATACAAGATTAATTAGACAGAGGTCTGCTATATCATTGGTAGATATAAATATACAGTATAGTCCACCTGGGCTTCACACATCTAGACACCCAGCTGGTCTGAGAAAGCCAAAAGACTCCTTTACCTATGTCTGCCCTTTATACTGTCAGCACATCCTGCTGTGTTATACACATGTCACATCACCTCTGAGAACGTAGGACATTAAGTCCTCTCCTCAGTTTGTGTCCAGAATTACCCCTATAGTTGTAACCAGTGTTGCGTTTTGCTAAGGCTGGGATCCACGCAGCCGACTGGAGGCTGCTTGGTGGATTCTACATCGCCGCAAAGTGGAGGTAATTGGTGGAGGTCGGTGGTCGTCTTTTGCAGCCGGTATTGCCTGTTTAACATCATAAAACTGGGACATTCGATGAATGTCCAGAGCCAATCAGAGCACAGTGAAAGTTGAAAGGGGTAGGACTCCTCCTACTGTAGGAGGAAGTTTTTGACATGAGTAAATAAAAAGGCATTTGACAGAATTACTTAGGCTACTTACCGTACTTACTTTAGGTGTTGCCAAGTTTAAAACCTCCATTTAAATCACTGTTGTATCCTGTTTAGTTCTTATCTACTCTTATCTTGTCTTAGCGACTTCATGCTTCAGTGAATGTAAAGCAAGCATTCAGCAAACAGCAGATCTTTACTCAATATGAGAAAGAGAGAGAGAGTGAGAGAGAGTGCGTGCAAAATATAAGCTTATTTATAGGTCTGATGCACGACAGCATCTCCCATACCTTTAACAATATACAGCCGGATGACCAACACTGGGACAAAGTTAGAGACATAGAGAGAAAGGCAGAGTAACACAGAGACAACTATTTATGTAGCCAATATTTGTGCTAAAAACCTTTCCCCATATGAGGAATAATGTAATTGTCCAGCTGTGTGCACAATACCTTGAAAAGTTGAAAGTTAGTCAAGGATAAACTGATGACATACCTCTGGGGGCAAGGGCCAATATTTCTGGTGTTCCGCTGTAGCCAGCGGATATCCGGGTAATGGATATCCGGGGCCAAAACTTCGTCTTCCGTGCGCCGGTTATTGTATACAGTCCGATTAGCAACTTGAGCGTGAGAATGGAGTTGGAGCTGAGTTTGGCTAATCTCTATAAACAGATATCTTCATATGAATGCAGATACATCTTTTAAAAAATCTAATAAAAAGCTATAGCTATGTAAAGCTATGCAAATTGTTTTTGCAGAGGGTCCCAAATTTCTTTTGCCTCTTTTGTTCTCCACACGGACTGTTTACCTGCATGCAACCAAAGCCCGCACAAACGTGATTGGTCAATACCACTCACGGACTACAAACGGAAACCAGGTGAAAAATGCAGTTTCATCAGAATAGTGACAAATACAGTATAACTGTTAGTATAAATATTTAGATAAATACAAGAATTTCATCATATAGGCTAATGAAATTTGTTGACAGAAACTAAAAGTTGATTGTAACGAAATCAAACATTTAAAAAATAAATGACGTTGTGACAGCTTGCATTAGAGGCCCTCAAGCCCCAGTGGCTCTCCAAAACACACATGCACGTTTTAAGGCTGTTTCAACTTAGTCTATATTTGAACATGATAAGTCTGAATTTCGATGTTCCAAACTACAATTATTTCTACTACTATTTTTTCTCAGGAAAGGGGAGCTTTTACTCCAAAAGTGATTCATAACTCCAACTGTCACTTTGACCTATGTGATTTACTTTGCTACGGTTAGATTTGCAAATAAACTCATCCGAGGGATTGCATGCGTGGCTAGGCAGACAGTGGTGTCTGTCGTTGGTGGCTGACCTCCAGTAAGTAGTTCAAACAAAGGATATGTTAGATATTTATTTACTTCTACCACACTCTACAATAAAACACATTTATAATCGTCACCAGTCTTCATTTTCACTGTATTGAATCTTAAACTGACGATAGTAAAGATTATAGCAAACAGAAACGGAATGGCCATTGCCATCTACTGGTCTTTCTTGGTATTGCTGGGTGTAAATACACATACCTGCATACATACTGGACTGATAAGGAACACTGCTATAACTAATATTATTAGTAGTATTAACCCCTGAGTTAGGTGTGATGCTAAAACTTGGCATCTAATAATCAATATTCATATTGTCTGTAAGAGGACCTTGATAGCTTTTGAACACTGTGGGTCCCATTTCTGTAGCATCTTCCACTGAAAAATTATGAAGCCTTAGAAAAAATAGAAATCACAAAAATTAAAGTTTGAGTCTCAGAAGTGGAGCAGAGCATGCAGTCATCACAGCTCTCCACACAGCCCTTACACACCTGGACTGGGAAAACACCTTTGTAAGAATGCTGTTTGTGGATTTCAGCTCAGGTCGTAAGTTCGAGCCCCAGAGGTGGCCCTACCTGTAAGCATCCTTGAGCAAGATGCCTAACCCCTATCTGCTTCTTGTAATAGCACCATGTAATTGTAAGTCACTTTGGATAAAAGCGTCTGCTAAATGACCTAATTGTAATTGCAGCTCAGCTTTCAATACAGTTATCCCCCGCAAACTAGTTCACAAACTGAGCAACCAGGGCTTAGGCAGTTCACTGTGCACATACTGGATACTGGATACTGGACTTTTTGAGCAACAGACACCAGAATATCAGTTATTAGGATATCATCCTAATACTGGCACACCACAGGGGTGTGTCCTCAGCCCCCGGCTTGACTCCCTCTTCACCCATGACTGCTCCCCCATTCACCCTAACACCATTGTCAAATTTGCTGATGATACCACCATAGTGGTATCATCAGCACCTGACACAATGGTGTGGTCACAATAAGCTGGACCTAAACATTTCCAAAACCAAAGAATTAATAGTGGACTTTAGGAAATCAAAGCGCATTGACCACTCTCTGCACCCTCTACATATACAGGGAGGAGGTAGAGAGGGCTAAGTTCCTTGGTGTACATATGTCTGCTGAAATCACCTGGACCACACACATCAGGTTGGGCCTCCCAGAGGCTTTACTTCCAGAGGAAGCTAAGGAATGCTCACCTCCCTCTCACCTGCTGACCAACTTCTATCGGTCAGCAATAGAGAGCCTCCTGAACTATTGCTGCATGGTGTGGTTTACCAGCTGCACTGAAAAGAACAGGAATGACCTACAGCGGGTGGTGAGGGCGGCAGACCGTGCCATTGGTACGACGTTACCCCCCCCCCACAGAAACATCTACACTGGCCGATTCCAGAAGAAAGCCAGCTGTATTTTAAGGGATCCCATTCAACCTGGACATCACCTGTTCTCCTCCCTGCCCCCTGGAAACAGATTCAGAACAATCAAAACAAAAACTAACAGACTAGAATACAGCTTGTTCCCACAGGCAGTCAAATGAACAACCCCTCCACTTCCCCTCCCTGAGACTGAGGTGCAATAAAACAAACCCCCAAAAGATTGGAATGACATGTCAAATGGCATTTGTGCAGTATTTTATTTTCTTATTCTATATTTATGCCTATTTTATATTTCTGTCTTATAAACAGTTGTTTATGCTGTTAATTCCAGAGCTGCTAAATTGTCTCTTTAAGAGCAATGGCAATAATGATCTATTATATCTATTCTATTCTAAAGCTATAGTAAGCTAAATCTATTTTCCATGTGAAAAGCATGCCTGTTTACTTCGGACTGAGACATATCTTTGGCTAATGGTTGAATTCACAGTTGGGACATAAAATGTGGGGGCAGAATAGTCTAGTGGTCTGGGTGTTGGACTCCCTGTAAGCATCCTTGAGCAAGATGTCTAACCTATATCTGCTCCTTGTAATTGCACCATGTAATTGTAAGTTGCTTTGGATAAAAGCATCTGCTAAAATGACCTAATTGCCCTAAAATAATTTGTAAACAGTGCTTCTCTCTGCAGCAGAGCCACCTAATATAATAGGATCTACAATGGCTTTGGTTAACTTTTCACTTTCTGCTATGTCAACATCTCCTTTAAAATAAGACAAAATTGTCACATCATTAATCATAATATACGTTAATAAGGATTTAGTGCTACCCCTCCAGACAAGTTTGGAGAAGATATACTTACTGTTTGAAAACAAGTGCATTTTTAACATTTTAATATCCTCAGGGCTCTTACTGACTCTGACATCTGTAGTTAAATATTAGTAATGTATATCTATATACTGTATCTAATATATATAAATAACAATAATAAGCACATAATTACAACAACAATCACTATAACTATATAACTATAACAAAAATTATACAAGAAAACAAAAAAACGGTTAATGTTGTGCTTGCAATAAAAGTTCAAAGTGCTGTTATCCAACGTTGTCACATATAATTATTAATATTATTAGTATGCATCTTTTTGTTAATAATAATAATAATATAATGACAATAATAATACAACAAAAAATCATTTGTATAGCAGCTTTATAAGAAATATAAGAAATTTCTTTATAAGAAATTTTTATCCAATAATGTTTTTTTTTCTGACATTTTCCGAAACAGGATCTGGCAGGAATGGATCCAGCTCAAATTAAACACGGCTTTGCACACAAAAAGACACATAGACTTAAAAAGAGAGCTATTATATCCCCAGTATTGTCTAGAATGCTGGTATTTCAAATGAAACAAAAATGAGAGAGACAGCTTTTTTGAATGCCTAAAATTCCACCAAAATGTAATTTAAAGCTACATAGGACACATTGTTTTAATGTAATATTAAAATATTAAAATAATGAAAAACATTAAAATCAGACTAACATTGAAACACATGAACGTGCGAGGGAACTAGTTATTCTAGTTATTCAAACTAGTGTCCGATTAACAAATTAATCTCTGCAACTGCAGCAAAAAGGAAAATTTTTAAAACTAACTTTTTAAACATTTATAAACATACAAGGTACAGTTGCACCTGCACGGCCAGTTAGTTATATGCTGTTTAAGTTGAACCAAGAGGTTATGTGTGTTTCATGGGCTTTTAGGTCAGGAATTAATTAAATAAATCCAATTAATGAAGAGACAGATGGACTGACAATCTCTGAAGCCTGGATAATGTTCATCTTATTTTTATTTAATAAATTCTAACTTGTAGCTGTGAGTCATGAGCCTGCCCGCTGGGTGCGGTGATGTGGATTTTACTTGATCAAACCCTTTATGCCTTGTTTATCTCATCTCAGTGATGAGAGACTGATCCATAATTCATGTGAAGATTTCACAGTGGCAAAATTCTTGATTGGCAAAGGCGTCTTACTGGCTTTACATCAGTTGAAGTGTCCTTCACAAATCACCACTATTCTGAAAAATCATAGTAGTTTGACTTTTTAATCAGACGTTTACTGGGCACTCATGCACTTAAGCTGCCCAGTGCAACCAGTCTTCTGGTGGATGCTGGGAGCTTTCCAGCACAACATTAACATCAGTATAAACTGTGAAGTGTATGACAAATGGACTATTTGATGGATGAATGCTTTGCTTAAGGGCAACACACAGGTGTTGATGGAGGATAGATATAATTTTGAATCTGGTTACCCTATACTTTCTCTCTTATTGTCTGGAGTTTTGAACCAGCATCGACTCCATAATCCCAACTTTAAGGTTGTAGGTACATTAGCAATAATACAATAATTAAGAAAAACTATGTGCCAGGAATTTATAGTGAAAAATCGATTTCACTATTTGTGAATTTGTGAAAAGTGTTTTGGCCACTTACACTTCTATTGTTGCCACTGACTGGATTCATTGTCGATCTTACTGTTGTAGGGGAAAGGGGAAAGGGTCGTTGCCATGGTGCTGAAGGAGCTTCCTGCTAAAAAGGCCTCCTCTGAAGGAAACCCCCTCCTCACCGTGACAACCAAGGTTGGCATAATGACCACCCACTTCCTGATCTGCTGGTATTCAGCACTGTACAATTATTCCTTATGCATTTGATTAACATAAATAATAATAATATCAAATCTTTGAGCTTTACAGTGCCTTATAAAAAACACAAATGAAAATAAATAAAAGAATAGGATAATGAATGAATGAATGAATGAATGAATGAATGAATGAATGAATAAATAGCATGCAATAGAATAGACAATAAATTAATTATATTAGAAAATATTCTACAAATCAAGTCTATAACAGTTAGTTTTAACAAATTATTTAAAAGGTGACATTAACTAAATGATATAAACATTAAAGCAGACCTCTTTTGTCGCTGTGGAGTCCCAAACCAAATGCTTTCCCATAACATAGCTCCAGAGTTGCTGCCAAAAGTTACTAAATGTGGAGCGCGAGACCCTCTACGTGGCCCTTCAGTTAGAAAACAAACTTTAAAACTAGTATTATTGATAAGCACTTTAGCCTTTGGGTTTCAAGGACAGTTTAGGCGAACTTTCCAATAATATTGGTAGTGGTTTTCAGATTGAATTGAACTTGTTTAGTGTAATGACAAACAATGTTAAAAGAAGATAATTCAATCTTAAAGTCATAATACTGTTATCGTCTAGTTTGTGCTGTCAATCAATAAGTAAGCCAGTCCATATGAATTTTGAACCTAACTTATATTACAATACAATTAATACAGTTTTTATTTCAGTTCAGTCAGATATTCCAAATTGTCACGATCGCACCTGCTGGGCATTAGCGCCGCACAGGTGCATTAGATTTTAATTAGTATTAGTTCTATTTAAGTTCCCCGACAG